>JBBCBC010000002.1:4611769-4886993 GCA_037126765.1 Stenogyne calaminthoides
CACCGATTAAAAACAGACTCGAGAACTGGCGGTTTGTTAAAACCGGTTTTTCACACGGTATAAACTACCGACAACCGCTTAAATCGATAGACACCTAACCGACAAACCATCAAAGCGATCAAGAAGGCCGATATCACCCATACCGACCATTCTCACACTCCGAATGAAACTCCGCCACACCGATCCGCACGAAAAGTTTTTCAGAAGTCTTTTCACCCCTCCCCTCTAGACTTCTACCCTACACTTTTCGAGGCAACGATTAGGCTTATCGAGGTCCAAATGGGGGCGTCGCCCTAAGCGTCGGAGGCCACAATCCAGGCCGACCAGTGACCATTTCATTGGCAACCTAGGGGGCCATTGTTGTGACCTCGCCATAACGAGGTAACCATTCAATGACGACCATGGAAGAGGCGACCAGATGAGAAGCGAGCAACCGGGTAGGCGACCATCTAAGCCTGGCCGCCCTGGTTTGGTGACTCTCCCAGCATTGATATGGAAAATATCCGGGGCATTTATGGAGACGGATCCTCATAGCGTCATCAGGGAAAGTGCACATAACGGCGGGATTCTCGGAGACAAGAAAGGGATTTGTGTTCCGCCATCATGCAACCCTAAGGGGCCGATAGATCCGCCCATGGAGGAGGAAAACCTAGCACTCAGTCTATAAATACATGTTGAAATGCTCATTGTAGAGGATCAAATTCTTAGAACTTAGGCATATATTATAGTGAACTTCCTGGCTTGGTATTGCCCCCGGACGTAGCCACATTTCGGCGAACTGGGTCACCAAATCTCGTGTCTTTGCTTGCTTTATTCATTGTTTACTTTGTGAGTGATTGTTAGTACTCTAAGATAATTTTGACTACAACATTGCTGCTGAACGTGTTGACACTTATGTTTTAGACTTACCCTCTAGTTTTATATTAGAATTGAATAATTGTTATTTTGTTCCATCTATTACTCGCAACATTATTTCTATTCCCATGTTAGACATTGAAGTTTTTTCCTTCCATTTTGCAAACAATAATTGTTATTTTTCGCTTAATGGTGATGTTTATGGAAATGCTCCTATATCAAATGGTTTATATTTGTTGCATTGTGGATATAATGTTCTTAATATACAAAACAAAAGACTCAAACTTAGTAATCATGAAACCCAACTTACTTGTGGCATTGTAGACTTGGTCATGCAAACGAGAAAAGAATTACAAGGTTAATAAAGTTAGACTACTTAACCCCATTCGACTTTGAGTCTTATGGTAATTGTGAATCTTTCCCAAGGGCAAAATGACCAACAAATCATTTTCTTCGTGCCAAAGAAGTTCTAGAGTTGATCCACAGTGATGTATGTGGACCATTGCCCACTCTAGATATGGGTCACTTCAGCTACTTCATCACTTTTACTGATGATTTCTCGAGATACGGATACATGTATCTTATGAAACACAAATATGAAGTAGAGAACCAACTTGGTAAGAGTATCAAGACTCTTTGATCGGATCGAGGAGGTAAATACCTTAGCCATGAATTCACTGATTACTTGAAGTTACATGGAATCCAATCACAGTGGACTCCTCCCGGAACACCGCAAATGAACGGTGTGTCCGAGAGGAGAAACCGAACCTTGTTGGACATGGTGAGGTCCATGATGAACTTTTTCTCTCTTCCGACATTCTTATGGGGATACGCGTTATAAACCTCAATCTACATTCTGAATAGAATTCCATCTAAATCGGTTGAGCATACACCATATGAACTATGGTGTGGCAGGAAGCCAACTTTTACACATATCAAAATATGGGGTTGCCCCGTGATTGTGGAAAAGATGCTTACTGATAAGTTGGAATCCAAAGATGAAAAAGGTTACTTTGTGGGATATCCTAAGGAAACTAAAGGATATTACTTCTATCTACCTGAGAAACAGACAATGATTGTTTCTAGGCAGGCCAGATTCCTCGAAGAAGACTATGTCTTTAAGGAACAAGGTCATAAGATGATAGAACTTGAAGAAATTCAAGAACCACAGATTAACGTAGAGACTTATTATTTGTCAAACAAACGTGACAAAGAATCAGTGGGAGCATTCAGCAACTCTCACGGTGGAAGTTTATCACTAAATGATCCTCTTTTAGCCAGTGGGAGCGTAATTGGAGTTGCATTGCCTTTGCAACGAACTCCAAGTGGGCTGAATTAGAACATCATAGTTCAAACTCCCGTCCAAGAGGCATCTGAAAGTGTAGTTCTTGAGGACTCTCCGGACATTGATGAAATCGATGCACCACAAAATTTTCACGATCAGAATGTACAACCTCCACAACCACAACTCCGTAAGTCTACAAGGACTCGTAATCCACCCCACTAGATATTATGGTTTCCTCGTAGAGGAACATGATGACGTGGAGATCCCGGATAAAGATGATCCTAGAACTTACACTGAGGTAACATTAGATGTTGACTCAGAGAAGTGGCATGAAGCCATGAAATCCGAGATGGACTCGATGTACACCAATCAAGTCTGGGACTTGGTTGAATTGCCAAAAGGGGTTAGACCCATAGGTTGCTGTTGGGAAATCTGTATTTTAGTTTTGATGGAAGTTCCAAAACAGGTTGTAATAGGACGGTCGGACAAGTAATCGATCGATGACTTAGAATCGATTAAGATGACCAAATTGAAATGTATAGATGGTCGATGTAAAGATAGGTCACATATTGAGGGAACTCAATATAGGTCGGTCGAAGTATCGGATGACCCGGATAAGGTCGATGATCAAGACTAAGAACTAATCAAAAGACAAGAAGTTTAAGATCAGGAAGATAAGACATGGAAGACTGGGATGAACTCAAGACCGGATGAACTCAAGACTCGAGATGAACTCAAGATGATAAAACTCAAGACTCAGATAAACTTGAAGGCTCGGATATAATTGAGACTTCGGATAAACTCAAGACTCAAGAATAAACCTCAAGACTCAAAGATGATCGAAGACATCGAGGCTCTGAGTCACCAAGATCGAAGACTACCGTAAGACCAAGACCTTCATCGACGAAGTCCGCGATATTGAGCTAAGACAACTGCATCGAAGAGACTCTACAAGGTAGATCGATAAGTTATCTCGATCAAGTCACCAAGACCGGCGCCAATCAAAATGATACACCGCATAAGATTTAATATTCTACAAAAGGAATATCAATCGTCCAACGGACAAAAATTGATCAAGGTCATGGCCAAAGAGAAAGCGTTACGTGCACAAAAAAAGTCGCCGACAATGCGGATTCGGGATGCGACATAAACGACGCTAATCATGCCTACGGCCACGCCGATATTCGGAGCACGTCACAATCATATCCTACAACCTACCTAATATAGCCCGAAATTCAAATTGCTCTCCAACGGCTCTTTGATTTCGAGGTCTATAAAATGGGATCGATCTTCAAATTGAAGAAAAAAAAGGAACACCACACTAAGAACAAACACGGAGACACCGCAAAAGAAGCAAAGACTATAGCAAAATCTCCGCTCGAAGAACACCAAAATTGAAGATTATTCTTAGAGTGTTCATCTCATAGTTCTTAGCAAGAAATCCTATCCACTAGCATTTGGCTACATAAACACCAGGATAGATTTCCAGTTGGAACCCTCAAACATTCTTTACCCAAACTCAAGTTAGGTTAAGTTTGTTACCGCAAGATTTCAGACTAGGGATTCTAGTTTCTGATTTCTGGGATCGGTTGAGTGTGAACTTGATAAACATCTGTTGAGTGTTGGACTAACACATAAAACTAAGTCCAGTCGGTTAAGTTCGTTAAGTTCGGTTAAGTTGCCCCTGTGTTAAGGGAAGAGTGGACGTAAGACGGGTTTAAATCGAACCACTATAAAAATCTTGTGTGCATTTACTTGCTTTTCTCGCTTTACACTATTCACACAACCGAGCTTAAAATCGCATACATATTCAAGTTAATATCGGTTTGCACTAAGCAAACCGATCCGATCGGGTTGACACCTTAGTCACCGATTGAAAACTGACTTGAGAATCGATTTGATAAAAACTGGTTTTTCACACGGGTATTTACAAGCTTCCGCACTCTCAGTTAAACCGACATATATCAAACCGACCGCCCTCGGGCACTCAAGAAGATTGAAAATCACCCAAATCGACTCACTAAGACTGATCGAAAAGCAACTGCAATCACACCGATCCAAGACGAAAAAGTTTTTTTTAAGTCTATTAACCCCTACCCTCTAGACTTCTTCCCTCACAAAACCCATTCGGGACCTACAAGTGGTATCAGAGCCATGGTTCTATAGACCACTGGCTTTGAGTATCATCGATTCTTGAGGAAGAATCTTTGTGGTCATTTGAACAGATCTTGAAAAAACCGTTTTCAAAACTCATTCGTTTTCAAAATCGCACTCAGCATGGATAATACCTCTGGTATGTATCATGATTTGCCTAAGTTTTCAATTGATGAGTATGTAGATTGGACTATATACATGTCCAACCATCTGGGATCGATAAGCGGCGGAATGATGGAAGTCATTGAACAAGGACCCATCATCATATATCACGACAACCCAGCGGTTGGAGGAGATCCAGATCATGCACCTGGAAGCCTTGTTCGAAAATTCCAGCCCTGATGGATGCAGAAGAAAGAAAGCTGTATACTCTAGATACAATCGCTAGGCATATAATCATGAAGACGATGGATAAAGTCACCAAAGAGAAGATAAAGTATCTCAAAACAGCGAAACAAATGTGGGATACTCTTGCAGAGATGTGCGAAGGAAATGATCAGATCAAAGACAGCCGACTACAAGCTGAACTTGTGAAGTTCGAGAAGCTAAAGATGTTGCCAAACGAAACCATCAACGAGCTCGATGGGAGGATCGCCATGTCAGTAAATAAGCTACGAGAACTTGGAAGAGAGATGTCAGACAAGGACATCAATTATAAAATCTTGAGATCCCTCACCAAGAAGTGGGACATGAAAGTCACGGTAATCAAGGATTGTCAAGACATTTCGAAGATGAAGCCAAGTAGCTTATTCCTAAGCCTTAAAGCCCATGAGTTTGATTTAATCGAAAGAGGGCAAGCAGATGAAGACGAGACGCCTGCTGAAGCCTCAACCTCAACATCTAAATCAGTTGCATTCAAAGCAACCAGCAGCAGATCAAAGGCCACTGAACCTGTTGGAAACATAATGAGTCAAGCAGAACAGATCGCTCTGCTTACCAGGAAACTTGAAAGATCGAATACTCAACTTGGTAAGTATCGCAGATTCTACAGAGACTATCAAGACAACAGAAGAAACAGGAGGCCAACTGACAGATCACTAGACAGGAACAAATCTGATGATCGAAGGGATCACAGAGAAGAAAAGAAAAGAGATGATCGGTCAGATGATAGAAAAGATAACAGATCTGACAGAAGGAGTTCAGATTACCATCAGAAAGGAAAGTCACCTGACAGATCCTACAGACGGAGTGACTCACCTGGCAGAGGAAGTTCCGTAGATCGAGGATCATGCTTCAACTGCGAGAAACCAGGTCACTACAGCACCGACTGCCCAGACCTGACTCCTAGAGAAAGAGAAGAAAAGCGAAACAGAAGAGAGCAACACTTCAGAGACAGAAATACCATGGTTGCTGACACATATGGAATTGATGATTCCTATCTGCCTTCTAAGGACTCTGGCTACTCATCAGAGAAGATTTGCATCCCGATAAAAGATCTTTGTTGACTTCTTCGACCATGAAGATATGATATTCTCTTCAGATGACGATGAAATCTGACTGATGGCCAAGGAGGAAGACCATTCTGAGGTAACCTCCAAACCTTCTGTTTTTTCAATTTCCACACCGCCTATTATTAGCACTTTTCACCGGAGAGATTGACTTGCATTTCTCTACTCCGAGCAATTGCTTGATGATCTCTCGATGCAAAAGAGACACTTATACAATAGTGAAAGTGAAAATGATAAGCTAAGGATCGTAAATAATCACTTTGTTAAAGAGAACGTTGTCGAAGAAATAAAATTGAATCGAATCATTTAAACCGCCAGAAGGTAATCGAGGAACTTAACGCTCAAGGTTAAATCTTTCGATCAAGAGAAGCAGATCAAAGATCACCTAGCAATCAACAAACATCGTTCGGTGATTTCAAAATCCTACAAGCTAAATTTGATGAGCTATTCCGACTACATGAGAGTCTAAAAATCATCGAGGATAGTTTTGCAAGAAAATAGAGGTTTTCACGAAGTCATAAAAGCAGATTCAAGATATGAACACCTATTTTTGAACGCCGACTAACAAGAAGGGAATTGGGTATGAGAACCCTTCTACATCCTCAAAAGCCCCGTTTGATTCACTTCAGAAGGGTGTAATCAAACGAGTCTCTGACAAAGATACACAAAAAACTAAACATGTATCTGATAAGGGAAAAAGACCTGCTGGGCAAGTAAGGCAAGTGCCTAATCAGAAAGGGAATAGAAATGGACCCCAATCGTTAAGCATAGGTCGAGGAATCAACGGAAAACCTGTGTCTTTCAAGAAACCTCAACTCGACAACAGATTAGGTATCGTAAGAGACAACTTTGTAAAAAGGAAGTCTAATCTGAAACCCAATCAAGGTCAGCTGCCTAACAAGCAAGCTATAGGTAAACTACAAAGACCATCTATGCCAAGAAGATATGAATCTTTTGATGGTAGCAGTCGTACCTACCCTTATAACCAGAGATCTATGGCTATCGCAGACCGAGAGCCCAATTTGGGTTAAAAAGAAGACAAAACGTAAAGAAAAAATCCCAAGTCTTCGAATAATCATACTAACGAATAATCATACTAAAAGAAAGATATAAAGAGACGTATGATTATGTTGATATGTGGGGAGACAAATCGGACCTTCTAATCTATCTGATTACCATAGAAGTGCTCTGTTTGTGTGGATCCCTAAATCCACCACTAACCCCCCAGGACCCAATTCCAAAGGGGTACCTAAAGCCTGATTCGATTGCAGGTTCGCGTGGGACTGGCCAACAAAGGAGGTGTACAAGCAACTATCTGGTACATCGATAGTGGATGCTCAAGGCACATGACTGGAAGCAAATATCTCCTTAGCTCTTACAAAGAACAAGAAGGCCCACGTGTACTCTTCGGTGATGATAATTTTGGTTTTACCAAAGGATTCAGAACCATAGAGAATGATGATGTACAAGTAACTGGAGTCTCGTATGTCGAAGGATTAAAGCACAATTTACTATCAGTATCACAATTCTACGACAACGGATTCAACATTGAGTTCTCGAGCGACAAGTGTACGATTAGGAATCGAGCTACTCAACAAATCTTGCTAACTGGTTCAAGGTTGTTAAGAGTTCCAAAAGTAGCAGTTGGCTCTGGCACAAAAGAATGAGTCATTTGAACTTTAAAACTCTTAACAAGATAGCTAGGGTGTCTTTGGTTGAGGGACTTCCGAATGAGGTATTCTCTAAAGATCAGACATGTGCCGCATGTCAGAAGGGAAAACAAGTTAAAGCCTCATTCAAGGAATACCGGACCAAAGATTCAAGAGAGTATCTAAGAATCGCTCCATATGGATCTATTCGGACCGATTTACCCGGTCGGTCTCGGTGGATTTAAATATACTCTGGTAATCGTGGATGATTATTCCAAGTTTACTTGGGTTGTATTCTTACACAAGAAGAACGAGACAATGACAAAGATACCCGAGCTGCTCAAGAAACTACAAAACGAAAAGTGTGTCAGCATAGTAAAAATCAGATCAGATAAAGGTACAAAATTCCTGAATTCTTTTATTACTGATTTTTGCACTGAGTTTGGTATACAACATGAGACGTCAGCTGCAAGAACGCCACAACAAAATGGAGTAGCAGAATGGAGAAACAGAACTCTCAAGGAAGTTCGCCGACTATGTTAAATTTAACATGCAACACCAAGCCGTTTAAGCGTATAATCAACAACAAGATGCCACACTCGTAATGCAGATGTTCTCTGACTAAGACTCACTTCAAAACACCCTATGAACTGTGGAAGGGCAGAAAACATCGTGTTCCTCTATGTTTTTGGGTGCAAGTGTTTCATACACAACAATGGGAAAAGTCAGTTGAAGACTTTTGAGGCCAAGTCAGATGAGGGTATATTCTTAGGATATTCCTCATCCAAAGAAGGCCTTCGTGGTTTACAAAACAAACTAACCCTAGTTGTGGAAGAAACACCCCATGTGGTCTTTGATGAGACATCATCTTCGAACAAGAGAAAGTCGCCTCGTAACAAGCCGTGCGGATCAACCTCTACCGACACGAGAAAATGGATCGCCTAAGTATCAAGGAGAAAGAATCAACACGAATGCGGTGTATATCCCGTAACTTGATCTTGCCGATTCACCAGTCAATCGGACCATATAAGGTACGCACAACCGCCGCTGAAGAAGTTCGGTACAATCGAGATAAGATTATCAACCGAACCATCTCGGGTTCGGGGGAACTCAGAAGTTCCTATTTAATGCAGGACATCAAGATATGATGAGTCCAACATCACCGAGACATGTTCTTATCAAGTGGATCATAATTCTGCACCACTCCCAATCGCTAGTAATGAACTACTATCAGAAGAGGATGATGTTCTCCAAACAGACGCAAATCAGAAAAGAAGGACCTGGATTACCAGTCATCCAACTGATCTGATTATCGGAGACCCATCTAATAGAGTCAAAACTAGACATCAGATTGGTGAAAGTGCCATGTATTGTTGTTATCTGTCTTTGAAGGAACCAACTACGAGAGGAAGCTCTACAAGACGCAAGCTGGATTCTAGCCATGCAAGAGGAACTAGAACAGTTTGAGAGGAATCAAGTTTGGAAACTGGTGGACAGACCAACTCATCAAGACGTGATTGGCACGAAGTGGGTATTCAAGAACAAGAGAGATGAGAATAATGCCATAACCAGGAATAAGGCAAGACTTGTTGCTAAGGGGTATTCACAATCAGAAGGAATTGATTATGATGAGACCTTTGCACCGGGCCGCCATTTAGAAGCCATTCTATTCATTTACGGCATATACGCCTACAGAGGGTTCATTGTGTATTAGATGGATGTAAAGAGTGCATTCTTAAATGGGGTACTAGCAGAGGAAGTTTATGTTGAACAACCTCCAGGCTTTGAAAAAGGCAACCAAGTGTACCGTTTAAGGAAAAGCTTTATGGTTCAAACAAGCTCCTCGAGCTTGGTATGATACACTCTCTCGAGTTCTTGATAGCAAGTGGATTCACTAAAGGAATAGTGGATGTAACCTTATTCGTAATATAAGATGGAGAAGATATTCGATGGTTCAGATTTACGTGATCGACATCATCTTGGATCTCCCAACAAGAAGCTATGTGAAAAGTTTAGCAAATTGATGCAAGGGAAGTTCGAGATGTCCATGATGGGTCGATGAATTACTTTACGGGTTTACAAGTCAAGGTAGAGTACATAAGGGATATTCATCCGTCAAAGTAAGTACACACAAGGAATCTATCGCCAAGTTTGGAGTTCAACACATGAAGGAAGCTTTAATTCCCATGATGATGTGGTTCAAGATGGATCCAGATGAGGGACGGTCAGAAAACTAATCGAAAAGAATATAGGGCTCGATTGGATCACTACTATACCGACCGCCGCCAGACCGGATATCACCTTTGCAAAGAGGTGTATGTGCCAGATTTCAAGCAAATCCAATGCAAAGCCACCTAGCGGTGACTAAGCGGATTCTCAAGTATCTGAAGGGGACAGTAAACCTCGATTTATTTTACCCATCAGATGATAATCTAGAACTTAGTGGGTATTATGATTCTGATCACGAAGGTTGCAGAATCGACAGAAAGTCAACCTCAGGTACATGTTAGTTTCTGGGAAATAAACTGATCTCTTGGTTTTGAAGAAGCGGACATCGATTCGACATCTACTTCTTGAAGGGAATATATGGCTGCAGGGAAGATGTTGTTCCCCAACCGCCCGCTAAGTCGGCCGGTGAGGGATTACAACATCGTAGCTAAGAACGCATCTATATTCTCGTGGACATTAATAATCTTATTGCAATCACTCGTAACTCGTTTCTACATACAAGATGCAAGCACGTGGATGTCAGACACCATTTCATCAGAGATCACGTTGAAAAGAAGAATATCAGGATGGAAAAGATCCATACTGATAAGCAAAAAGCTAATATTCTAACCAAGCCGCTAGCTGAGATCAGATTCAGAGAATTATGCAACGAGCTAGGGCTTCTGGATCTCGGAGAAAGTGCACCAGAAATGTTAAGTGGACTGGTCTCCAGAACCAGTTGGTTAAAAGACTAACCAGGTTAAGATGAATCAGTTGAGTTAGGTATCTTAATCGATCGATGATCGCATAAGGAGCCGAATCGACAAGGAAAATCAGACAAGTAGCCGATCTGAAGATCAGACAAGGAGCAGATCAGTTCAAGATATATCAGATTAAGGGGGAACTGATCAGATTGGAAGTTACACTTTATAAGTTGATTAAAGCTACAGTCAACAAGCAAGTAGTAGAAGTTTAAAGTTACAAATCGCATAAGTCAGAAGAGGCAACACAACAATGAAATAACAAAATTTTTCATTGATAAGGACACGGAGGTCAGATCTACATTATTACAAGTGGTATTACAAGCTACAAGTACAAGAAGACCCGGAGGTCATTACATAAATCATAAACCATAAACCCTAAGCCAACCCAAGGTAGGGAAGGGGAGAGAGAGATTTTAAGAGCTTGATGCTCTCATTTTCCCCCGACCCTAGTAGGGGCGTAGAGAAGCTTCTAGAATCCTGAGCCACCCTCAGAGCTTCGGAGTGAGGAGCGAGAGCGGCCTTGAAGGATCTTTAAGCCAGGAGCCCCTAGACCTAAAATCAATGAGCTCTCCAGCTGTTAAATGGGGCACAGTGCCACAGGTTTGGTCACAAGGACCAAACGGACACTAGTGTCACATGCAAAAATTGAGTTTGATATACGAAGATCAGCTGTTATCTGATCAAGATCATATACCAAACCCATGTTTTGTTTCAGACTGAGTCTGTTGATGCTAATTTTGTCATCTCGATAGGCGCACAAGGTGCATACGGTTAGGAGAAGTGCCTTCTCATTTGCCTTAGCAGATCCGCCTCCACGGTGGTAAAGAAGCATTGCATTGATCGTATGTGTAATCTTCGATGACGACGAAAGCAGTGTGAAGGAACACACAGGGTTGATTTGAGAAGCTGAATTCATTGGAAAAGGGTTAAAGGTTTTTGCCGAAAGTTTCACCGGAAATAAGGAATTCATCGGCAAGCATGGAATATATGCTAAAGAAGATGAATGGTTTATGTTGTGTTGTTTGCCTAACACCCCAGGCCAATTTATAGAAGAAAATTAGGGGTATAAATGCAAATTTATTTTCTCAGAAGACCTTAAGAGAAATTTGCATCGACAACGCGTAAGGAACACGCGGGTAATGGTTGGATGAGTTGACGGTGTGAGTAATCATAGCGTATCTATGCCATTATTACGGAATATCAAATCGTGCCGATTTGGGAATCGAGGCGACTTTTTGACTCCCCGAAGTAAATGTTTTGGCGGGAGTATGACTTAAGTGCATAGTAAATGCGGGCTGAATAGAAGAAGATTGAAGGATGAAGTGGATCAGATAAGAGTATCAAATAAGAGAATTAGATAAGTGGATCAGATAAGTAACGAAGTGGTTCAAACAGGAATCTGATCAGATGAGTGGGATATTGTTAGGAAATGCTTAAGGCTACCATCAGTAAGGTCAACAAGTACCAGATCAGATCACAGTGGTAACTGGTTGATTACAATATCATCAGTCAGATACATTTTCTTATTTATCCCTTTCTGAACATCTTATATGCGTTATTTAAATAAATTATTTTTACTCTGTTTTTCACTTTTATGACGCATGCACTGCAAAACTTCTAATGCGGACTTGGGAATGTGTATTTAATGTGTTTTATTGCGAATTTTCGAGTCCGAAATACGAGAAGACTTCTTTACTCAACCGTGCGATTAAAACTTTTTTTCGGCCGACTAATCTCAGCCACTGATTTCAAAACACGGATACTTGAGTACTTTGGAAAGTTGTGCAAAAAGGTTTTCCCTCGCATACTATAAAATCCAAATCTTCTCAGAAAACTTCTTTCCACTACTTCGTCTTCTCAAAGCTCTTAAAAGATCAAAACTTTCAAAATCTTCAAAAAATTACTTTCAAAATCAATTTATTCCATTTTTCACGATTTCTCAATCCTACGAATCAATTTCTGGTAATTTCTTGTTTAAATATTGTATGATTTCAATTCACTCTGGTACCTAGGTTTACAAGTCGTGATGATATGTTTATGTAATTCTTACTCGATCTATACGCTTACTTGCTAAATTGATGCTAAAATTACTGGTTTGACTGAATTTATTTAAATATCTTACTCAAACTAAACATCAATTTGCATATCGTACAGAAATGGCATATCTTGTTCCACCTAACCGGTCAAGGGAAAAGTTCTCGCAACTTTGCATCGATGAAGAAAGATATCATTGATGAGAAGTATGCAAAGATTCTCAATCACCTCCGAGATCTTTGAATCGCCGAAATTTCGAGTGCTTATGAGTGTGGGCTTGAACGATATTGTTTCTACACATCGTAACATTGTCCACACACATGAAGCCCCGAGTTTCTATACAATCTATAGAGGGATGAAGACATTGATGCTGACCTGATTTCTTCCATTGGTGGACTGGAAGTGCGAGTGACCAATGATGATCTCAAGAGGATCTTCGGTCTAACTCGAGGAAGCATCAACCCAGAGACCTACACTACTGATGTAGGTGAAAAGGAATTTCTTGAAGCCGAGCTGTTGAGACCAGCAAACAAGGAGAACACGACGAATGTCAAAGCCTCCTACCTGAAGAGGAAATATCGCCTTCTCCTTGAGATCGTTCAGAAGGTGATTATGTGCTCAACTTACAGTCTTGATGCTGTCATTTCCTATAAGATCAGTGTCATGGCTGCAATCATCAAAAAGGCTTCAGATATGGATTGGTTGGGTATGGTCAAGGCACGTCTACGGAAAGACTCGAGGAAGTTCGAGCTAACCCAGAGAAATGAAGTGTGCTTATCTTCCAAGTGCTCCTTCATACACAAAATCTCAATCATTCTGTCAGATAAGCTGCCCCAGAATTATGAATGAAATCTGAATAGAGCAAAGATATATCAAGCAAAGCACAAGGCCATATTGGGCAAAGATGAGCCCCTGCCTGGACAATCTGATGAGGATCCAACTCCTTATGTGCCCAAACCCAAGGGAGAAAAGAAGGGAAAAGAAAAAGTAATTGCATCTTCTGAAATGCAGGGAACGGCCATTCCAGAGAAGAGGATGAAGAGGAAGGATCTGGCCAAGAAATCAGATGCTCAGCGGAAACGTCAGAAGAGAGTTACATCTCCTCTGAAGACTGCTCCAAGTTCTGCTCAGCAAGTTAGCAGAACGAAGGATCTGATGCAAGTGGAATCAGAAAAGGAGATAGTAGTCAGTTCTGAGCCAACTGCCAGAGAAGTAAGGGAAGAGCAGATGATCGTAGAAGAAGGAGAGCAAGCTGTCAGAAGGACAGAAGTGGAGCAATCTGAGGAAGAATCACCATCTGATTCTCTGCCTCTCACCAAGATCTTCCAGAGAGCAAGATCGCCAACGCCCACTTCCAAATCACCATCACCCTCTCCTCAAAAGTCATCACCACCACCCTCTCCTCACAAAACCTTCTCACCCTCACCCTCACCTATCAGATCACCCAGATCTCCCACACCCCCAATCAATGAACCTGTTCAGGAAACTGAACACCCTCAACACGCTGAAAACGAACCTGAACCACATATATCCCAATCTCACTCCCAATCTCCAAACAAGTCACAAGAACCTGAGAGATCTGACAAGCGAGTGTCCATCTCTCATAATCCCTTCAATACCAGAACCGTGCTTGCTTCACTTGTTTCAGAAAGCCCCATCATAAGGATAATGAAGCAACAGATCAAGGAGTATCTGCTGGAACTGTGCCCTGAATTGGATCAACATCCTGGCATCCAGCAACAGATAGAAGAAATTATGTTCTGGAGGGATATCAGACTGAAAAGCATCGAGGAATTTCTGATTCTCATGACAACTCTGGGATCAGATTTCTTTGTAGACTTGGAGATGAAGTGCTTGAACAATGCTGGGATTGAAAGCGCTATTGAATTGGCATCTGACGATGATATCAGATGGTTGATTCATGAAAGGTTCGGAATTGCTGATAACAGGGAGGAAACTGTTCAACCTCCTACAGATCATGAGGGAGCTGCCGATGAACCAAGAATGGGTGCTGCAGATGAGACCCGACTTGGCAAGGCTTCAACATCTGACCAGACTGCTATGCTGAGCTCCGATACCCTAGATCTTTATACTGAGAAGATTCAGAATGGGATCAAGGCTGCTATTGAAGATAAATTCGCAGTGCTCACAGCAGATCTGATGAACCGGTTTGAAGAAGAGCAAGCAAAACTGGTTGACAGAGAAAGAAGTCACACAGTTGGGATGCATAATGCCATCCTTTCTGAAGTAATGCAACTAGTAAATCCTCTTGCCGAGAAGCTCAATCTCCAGTTTGACAAACTCAAAGTTCAGACAGATATGCTCAATCAGACACAGGTACTATTGGAAAATGTCTGGGCATCCTTGGAGAAAACTGACAACCACATGGATATGGGTTGGAAACACTTTGTAGCTTCTACAGATCGAGCAAGACAGGACATCGAATTTGCTCTCAGACGCTTTTTGACACCTGCACCTTCTGCCACCGTTCAGATCACTCCTCTTGTTGTTGAGGAACTCAGAGAGGAGATCTCACGGCAATTCATTGCTCTGAACCGCAGGCTGTCCAACCTCTTTGATGAAACCAAAAAGGGGGAAGGACAAGAGAATAAAGAGCAGAAAGAAAAACTGACACAGTTGGTAACAATTGCATCTCTACCAAAAACCACTGTATCTGACTTGCCAGCCACTCTATCTACTGATCTCGTTGTTGAAGTGAAAGAAACTGTGGAGCAACATAGCAAAGAGATCACTGAGCAGAAGATTGCTCTTTCAAAGGTTATTGCCAGAGTTGACAAGATTGAAGACTTTTCTTCGTTCGTACAGAAAAGAATGGAAACTGATGATCAGGCCAAGATCCTTGAACTCGCTAAGAAATTAGCTGAAGAAGACGAACAAGATGAACCTGAGCAAACTCTGAGGAGAAAGAAAGGCAAAGGCAAGATGGTGAAAGCAACTGCGGAAGATCAGAGACAAAGCCAATTATTCTCTACCAAAAGCCAGATGACTCCTGAACAAACTCAAGAGCAAATCAGACAGAGAATAAGAGAGGCTGCAATCAAGAAGCAGAAGTTAGCAGAGGCTAAGGGACTAAACATCTCATACATCCGAAGGAAGAGGAAGAATGAAGCTGCAGCAGAGGAGATTGCTTGGGAGAAGAATGCCCTTCCGGCACCTGTTAAAGACATCCTCTGTGCACGGCTAGATCTGCTTCTAGAATGGGATCAGATCAGAGGAGAATGGTTGTGTGACATGTACATCCTGGAGAAGATTCCGATTCATCAAGATCAGACAGAAAATGATGATGAATTTCGGAACTGGTTAGAAACAAAGTATCCAGACTTCTACCAGACAGTGATGAAGGAAGGGAAGATCATGTCACTGATACCAGAAGCTCCACCCTTTGAACTACTCCTTCCACTCAAGGCCCGACAAAAAAGCTAGATGTCAGTAAAATTCAAGAATGCCTACTATGGATTTGCTGAAAAAGGAGGGATCCATAGAAGAGAAGATCTGGACAAGCTGATGCAAAGGATGTACAAGATGTTTGGCATCCCCAAAGAACTACAAATGTTCAAGTACACCTGAGGAAGACAATCTGGAATCAGATGATAGGTATGCTTTTCATGTATTCTATAACGCACACAGCCATCTGAATGAAATATTCCATCTCTCTGATTCTAAGACAACATCTCATTGTTTTCTTCAAGTATGTCTTGCTTTTACATTATCCGCATTTCTATTCGTGGTATCTTTTTTTACGATTAAGTGTTTTGGTTCCATCAAAAGGGGGGAAATTGTTGGGAAATCAGATTTTAGTTTTGATGGAAGTTCCAAAACAAAGTTGTAATAGGACCGGTCGGACTGTTAGGTCGACGATGACTTAGAATCAGATTAAGATGACCAGCTGAAATGTATAGATAGCTGATGTAAAAGATAGGTCACATATTGATGGGGAACTCAATATAGGTCAGGTCGAAGTATCAGATGACCCAGATAAGGTCAGATGATCAGAAGACTAAGAACGAATCGTAAGACAAGAAGTCAAGATCGGTGAAGACAAGGTAAGACATCGAAGACTCGAGATGAACTCAAGACTCAGATAAAGTCAAGACTCAGATAAACTCAAGGCTCAGATATACTTGTAGACTCAGATAAACTCAAGACTTCCAGAATAAACTCAAGACTCAAGATGATCGAAGACACCGAGGCTCGTGAGTCACCAAGATCAAAAGACTACCAGAAGACCTTCATCGACGAGTTCCGTGATATTGAGCTAAGATAATCAGATCGAAGACTCTACAAGGTAGATCGACCGCTTATTTGATCAAGTCACCACTTTTGGCGCCAATCAAAATGATAAACTAGACAAGACATTTAATATTCTACAAAAGGAATATCAATCGCCCAACGGACAAATTCATCAAGTGCCGCAAAGCCAAAGAGCCGCACGCACGCACAAAAAGAGCTGACAATGCGGGATTCGACGCTGCGGACATAAACGACGCTAATCATGCCTACAGCCACGCCGATATTCGGAGCACGTCACAATCATATCCTACAACCTACCTAATATAGCCCGAAATTCAAATTGCTCTCCAACGGCTCTTTGATTTCGAGGTCTATAAAATGGGATCGATCTTCAAATTGAAGAAAAAAAAAGGAACACCACACTAAGAACAAACAAGGAGACACCGCAAAAGAAGCAAAGACTATAGCAAAATCTCCGCTCGAAGAACACCAAAATTGAAGATTATTCTTAGAGTGTTCATCCCATAGTTCTTAGCAAGAAATCCTATCCACTAACATTTGGCTACATAAACACCAGGATAGATTTCCAGTTGGAACCTCAAACATTTTTTACCCAAACTCAAGTTAGGTTAAGTTTGTTACCGCAAGATTTCAGACTAGGGATTCTAGTTTCTGATTTCTGGGATCGGTTGAGTGTGAACTCGATAAACATCTGTTGAGTGTTGGACTAACACATAAAAACTAAGTCCAGTCGGTTAAGTTCGGTTAAGTTGCCCCTGTGTTAAGGGAAGAGTGGACGTAAGACGGGTTTCGTCTGAACCACTATAAAAATCTTGTGTGCATTTACTTGTTTTCTACTGCTTTACACTATTCACACAACTGAGCTTAAAACTGCATACATATTCCAAGTTAATATCAGTTTGCACTAAGCAACTGATCTGATCGGGTTGACACCTTAGTCAGCCGATTGAAAACTGACTTGAGAATCTGATTTGATAAAACTGGTTTTTCACACGGGTATTTACAAGCTTCCGCACTCTCAGTTAAACTGACAGATATCAAACCGACCGCCCTCGGGCACTCAAGAAGATTGAACATCATCCAAACCGACTCACTAAGACTCGATCGGGCAAACTGCAATCACACCCGATCAAAGACGAAAAAGTTTTCAGAAGTCTATTCACCCCTCCCCTCTAGACTTCTGCCCTCACAAAACCCGTTCGGGACCTACAGTTGCAAATGGGTCTTCAAACGTAAAATTGATGCAAATGGAAAAGTACAAACCTACAAGGCTAGGTTGGTGGCGAAAGGTTATAGTCAACGCAAAGGCATTGACTATGACGAGACTTTCTCTCCAGTTGCTAAGATCAAGTCCATCCGAATTTTACTTGGGGTAGCAGAACACCATGATTATGAAATTTGGCAGATGGACATCAAAATAGCTTTCCTCAATGGTAACATTGATAAGAAAAAGTTTATGACTCAACCTGAAGGTTTTATATCAAAGTAAAAATCTAATCTTGTGTGCAAGTTTAAACGATCCATTTATGGATTGAAGAAAGCTTCTAGGAGTTGGAATATCCGATTTGATGAAGCTGTCAAATCCTTTGACTTCATCAGAAATTCGGAAGATCCTTGCGTTTATCATAAACACAGCGGGAAGACTATTGTCTTTATAGTCGTATATGTCAATGACATATTGATTATAGGAAACAATATCCCGCTTATGCAGTCCGTGAAAGATTGGTTATCAAAGACCTTCATGATGAAGGATCTTGGTGAAGTCTGCTACATCTTAGGGATCAAGATCCACATAGATAGATCCAAGAAGATGTTGGGGCTGTCACAGTCCACCTACGTAGATAAGGTGCTGAAGCGATTTGCGATGGAGAACTCTAAGAGAGGTTCTCTACCGACATGTCATGGGATAAAGCTGTCTAAGAAGGATTGTCCTTCCACAGAAGCTGATATCTAGCACATGAAGGACGTTCCATATGCATCTGCAATTGGTTCCATCATGTACGCCATGAGTTGCATTAGGCCTGATGTGGCATTCTCTATCAGCAACACTGGTAGATACTAACAGAATCCAGGTGAACCTCATTGGATTGTTGTCAAGAACATTCTGAAGTACCTCAGACGTACTAAAGATTGTGTTCTTGTCTACGGAGGACAGTCAAAGCTAGTTACAACTGGCTATGCTGACGCCAGTTTCCAGTCCGAATGTGATGATTACAAATCATAGTCAGGTTATGTCTTCACTCTCAATGGTGGGGCGGTTAGTTGGAATAGTTCCAAACAAGAGACAACCGCGGACTCAACAACCGAAGATGAGTACTTTACTACGACAGAAGCTGCCAAAGAAGCTGTCTGGATAAAACAGTTCTTAAATGAACCAGGGGTAGTTTCGAGTGTCAGCAGTCCAATAAAGTTGTATTGTGACAACACTGGTGCGGTTGCGCAAGCTAAGAAATCGAGATCTAATAATAGAAACAAGCATGTACCGAGACATTATCACTTAATACGAAAGATAATCACTAGAGGAGAAATAGAGTTAGATCATGTTCCCACATAAGATAATTTGGCTGATCCTTTCACCAAGGCTTTGAGTGTTCATGTACACACTAGACATTTTAATGGTCTAGGGGTTAGACATGTAGGTGATTGGCTTTAGTCCAAGTGGGAGATTGTTAATGTTAGTGTCCTAGAGGCAATCCTATTGTAAAGACATAATACTAAGATGATATTCAGTATTTGTTTAATATTATTGTTTATTTAATATTAAATGTATGACATTACACTTGTTTGAATATTATGTTTTGATTGTTTGCATTTATTCTTATTTGTGTTCCCGTGAGTCATTATTGTCATTGAGATTGTGAGAACTCGGATGACTTAAGCATGATTCTCAAATAGCCCCGATCAAGGATAATCAAGAATGGGATATTGATGATGCAATTGAGATTGGTGTCCGATCTGCATCATACTCTTAGAGAGTGTAGTAAGATCTCACTTACTACGAGATACTAGGTATCTCATGATGGATGCCCAGATACCTTAGAGAGATTGGTATACCCATCCGAAAAATCGTTTGATTTAATTGCACAATATGTGTCTACAGATGTCTCGATTAGTGGGAGCGATACGATACTCCTTTTACTTGAGGTTAATACACACAATATGTGTAGAGTGATGAACTTTGACCATGACCAACGCTTGCACTCTTCCATGGGTAGATATGGCTTGGATTAGATTCATCACGAAATGCATGTGCGTGGTAGTAGAGACAAGAATATGATTCATTCCTCAATGTGGATTTAGAGAGAATACTCATCTTCTCATCATAATTGGATCCAAGTCATCGACTGATGCACGTAAACTTGGACTTTGTGGCCAAGTGTGACATAGGTGATCAGAGATAATATGATTAAGTTATTTGAATAGACACTTCATCATGTTGAAGATTTAATTGAGTATTCGGGAATGAAAGGAAGTTATCGTAATAGCCCATGTTTCAGTTACAGGTAGTTGCACATTTTCTCGCAACGTACCTCATATATTGAGAATGTATGATTTCTTGTCTAGGGTTCAATTAAGACCGTTAGTTTGTCTAATCGTTCGATATGTGAGGGTCTATGGATCACACAACAAGTAATGATTGTTTACTAATTATAGTTGGTTGATTAAATATTATATTGGATATTAATATTTAATTTATTGAGAATATAATAATAATTATATTTAAAATTAATTATTATTATTATTTAATTAAATTAGATTTAATTAAATAGGATTCTCAATAATAATATATGAAATATTATTATAGGATTTGATATATATGGAAATCAAATTCGTAGAGATTTGATATACATGGAAATCAAATCTGTAGAGATTTATGTATATGGGAATTAAATCTATGGGATTTAATATACAAGATTAGGGATTTTATTTCCTAATCAGGTTAGCTTAAGATTTAAGTTGAGTCTCCCCTATATATATGAGCTCTTGGGAATTCATAATACAAGACTTCATATTTTCTCCATTAAATCTCAAGTTAGAATTTTCCTAGCAAATTCATCTCGAGGATTCAACGCTGGCTGGTCTGTGCGAATTACTAAACGACTGTTACATGGATACCGTAGTAGAGGAATCTGTGTTCGTTGTTGGTGAACTGTTTAATTCCGCTGCGCATGTATTACGTGTTTACTTGCCTCTATATTCCAACAGGAACAACATCAATAGAAGAGCTAGACTCAGAAACGGAAGAGGAATAGTTTGAGGCAAAAGGAAAAATGTTCTAAAAAAAAACAACATCCCTTGAAATGAGAACTTTCTCATTATCAAGGTCATACAGCTGATACCCTCTCTTTCCTGAGACATATCCTAGAAAAACACACTTTGATGCTCTAGGACTGAGTTTACTCTTGTGAGGTGTGATAATAGCAGCATAAGCCAAGCAGCCAAAAGGCTTCATCCTCGTGTATTCAAGTTTTCTATTATATAAAACTTCATATGGACTCCTCCACCCAATACCGATGTAGGTAGTCGATTAATGATATAAGCAGCTACAAGAACTGAATATGACCAAAAAGAAAGAGGAACACTCCCTTAAAAAAAAAACCGCTCTTGCTATCTCAAGTAAATTTCCATGCTTTCTCTCCACTATCCCATTTTGTTGGGGAGTCTATACACATGTTGTGCAAGCAATAAGGATTGACAATCATTTCCCAAAAACTCAAGGCCATTGTCACTCCTGATTCTCTTGACCCTCTTGTCATACTGTTTTTCAACCATAAATAAGAATATTTGGAGGATAAAAAGAACTTATGATTTATGTTGCATTAAGAAAACCCAAGTAGCTTTACTGTAATCATCCACAACAATAAGAAAATAAGAGGTATTTGTGACAGAATTATCTTTACAAGGGCCCCAAATGTCAATATGGATCAACTCAAAACAAGTTATAGTATTGATCTCACTATGACCAAAATGAGTTCTGTGATGTTTTGCCTTAAAACAAATCTCACTGGATTGTACATCATTAGCAGCAGTATTAGTACAATCTTTATTCAAGAAATCTAAATGTTTCATAGTAGAAACAGAAGCATGGCCCAAAGTTTGGTGCCAAGAAACAAAACCAGATTACAATTGCAAACTTCTGTATTCCTTTCCAAAGAGGGTTGTAAAATGTAAAGATTCCCCAGCTCTCCCATGCCTAAGCATCTCTCAGTCCGATGGTCCTATATGTAGCAACATTGAGAAGAAAACACACATCTGATATCACTAGAGGAGCATAATTGTGTAACAGATAGTAAGTTATACTTGAAAGATGGGATATAGAGTACATCTCTCAAAACAATATCCTCTGAAATATGAACATCTCCTGACATGAGCACATGTTTGACACTTCCATCAGGCAAACAAACAGTTACACTCTTAGGAAGAGAAGACAAATTACGCATGACACTCTTAGTAGTGCACATATGTCTACTAGCCCCAGTATCAATCACCCAATCATTATTACTTAACTCAATAGATAATGAAAAAGCATAAGTAAAAGGATTGTCAAAGTTTGTATCTGCAAAGCTGACAAACTGAGCAAAATCCAGATGAGAATCAGGGGGGTGTATCTTTCCCTTTCATGTACTTAGTCATTTCCTGCAACCGCTGAAGAATGGCATTAAACTCAGATCCTTTTTCAGACCTCTTACAACAGTATTCTTATCACCCTGCTCAAAAGCTGTCAAGTTTGCATAGGATCTAGTTCTCTTCTCCTTCATATCCTGATACCAATCAGGAACCCTATATAGTTTGAAACAAGTATTTTCCTCATGATCAGTACCCCCACAATGCTCACAATGTAGCTTAGCTCTTTCTTCCTTAGACCTCTTAACAAAATGAGGCTTTCCCTTATTATTATACCAATTTCCAGAGGACTGATTCTGCCTATTTGCTCTAGTGAAAGAAGTAGACTTAGGGTCCGTTTGACTAAGCTTATTTTAAATGTCTTATAAGCTCTAACATCTTATAAGTTGTTTTGAGAGCTTATAAAATGTAATTTTTAAGTAGCTTATATGTTGTTAAAGTGTTTGACTAATAAAACTTATAAGTTCTTTAATATTAATTTTAAAAAAACTATTTTTTAATTTTAAAATTAATATAATTTTTTCGATTTTTTTAATAATATATTTTTTCGAAATTAAATATATTTTTCCAAAAAAAAAAAATTCGATTTTTTAATAAGATTTTTTTCGAAAATAAATATGTTTTTCAGAAAAAAATCGAAAATATTAAAAAAAAAATCCAAATTTTTTTTTTTCAAAAATAAATATTTTTTCAGAAAAAAGAATCGAAAATATTTTTTTTTCAAAAATAAATATATTTTTCCAGAAAATATTTTTTTCTCAAAATATTTTTTTTTCGAAAATAAATATGTTTTCCCAGAATTTTTTTTTTCAGAAAATAATTTTTTCTTTCCAAATTTTTTTTTAGAATTTTTTTTTTATTATTATTATTTTTTTTTTTTTGAAAATAAAAAACGGGCCGGATTGGATTGAATTCGGACCGAGTTTTGGTCGGGATGGGTTGAGATATGATAGAACTTATTTAATTTTTGTAAAATAAGTTGGAATATCCCAACTTATTTTTTTTGAGCTTATAAGCTCTAAAGAGCTTATTTTTAGATCTTATAAGATGTTAGACATCTTATTTTACCAAATAAAATTAATGAACTTATAAGCTCCTAAATAACTTATAAGATGTTTTAAAGAGCTTTTAGGTTATGCCAAACACCCCCTTAGTAATCAAAGCTGATGATTCCAAATTTTCCCCAAACACAGTACTCAAAGACCTCTGTCTCTCTACAGCAAGAATCATAGAAAATGCCTTGTCCAAAGAAGGTAAAGGCTCAAGAAGCATAAACTGATTCTTGAAAGTATCAAAATTGTCATTTAATCCCATAACAAACATGTAAACCTTATCCTCCATGTAATACTTTGCAACAATTTTATCAATTTCACAATCACAGTGCATAACTAGAACTATACAGTGTAACTCATCAAGCAACTTAGTGAACTTATTAAAATACTCCACAACAGTACTATTGCCCTGAGTTAAATTCCTTATTTCTCTCTTAATCTTGTATTTCATAGGACCATTGTTCTCCCCATATATTTGGCAAATAGTATCCCACAGTTGCTTAGAAGTTTCATTATGAACAAAGGTATCTGAACTTAGACAAAGTATAAAGAATCCAAGATAAAACAGTCCAATCCACTTTTTTCCACATAGCATGAAAATCATCATTCTTGCACCTAAAGCGATAATCATAGAATGTTACAGGGTATAAAATTCGCATTACTAGTAAGATGATGCGGAACGAGGAGAAGGACTGGATGATCCGAACCGTGTAAGAAATACGGACTATCCTCCGAAATTATCAACTTCTGCGTAGTGATGTTAGGACCAGATATCCACCGCCTGCTTCATTTTGCAAAGCATTCCATTGATTTCCAGTAGTGCGACGCGGCGCCATTGCAAATAATGGATCAAAATAAAACGCTTCAAGAGTAGAATCGATTAATCAGAGCGCGCTCCCAAGATTTCACCATAAACTGATACCATGTAGAAACTGTAAACCACCATTTTAGGGTTTCAAGTAAGAACTCTCAATGTTAGCTCGTTTATTTAATCTCAAAACTGAATTCAGTTGTACATCAGAGTTTTTAAAGTAATACACTCAGTAGTAGCTAAGTTCAGTGTTTTTATTAAAAGAAATAGCAACTTTATTAGGAAAACACGTTTTCCATGTGAGACGTCTTCCGCCAATACCGTGTGAGTTTGAATCACAAATGGTCTCATAACTTTGGTTTCAAATAAATTTAGTCTCATAAGTTTTTTTTGTCATCGATTTAGTCTCAATAACTTTGAAAATGTCCAATTTTAGTCTCGAATCGGCCGGAACAACGTCGTTTTGCCGTTTTTATTTGGATTTTTTCGGCGGATGCTGTGACTGAACTGTCACGTGTAATTTGTTTTTTAACAGCTGGAATTTCAAGCATATAATTAAAATTTTAAACTTAAAATTAAAACAAAATTAACGGCAGGAATTAGTCAAACAGACTCGAAAATACACGTGACATTACACGTGGCAGTCCAGTCACAGCATTCGCCGAAAAAACTCAAATAAAAACGGCAAAACGACGTTGTTCCGGCCGATTCGGGACTAAAATTGGATATTTTCAAAGTTATTGAGACTAAATCGATGACAAAAAAATTTATGGGACTAAATTTATTTGAGGTCAAAGTTATGAGACCATTTGTGATTCAAACTCAATACTGTGTATATTCTTCAATATATACCATATTTTGATGCTTTGGAATATATGTCAAACTACGTAAAATTCTTTAATGATGTGATGGATAAAAAGAGAACTGCAAGACTATGAGACAAACAATTCAATGTAGAAGTGTAGTGCAATTATACGAAGGATTTTACATTGAGGTGCAATTAAGGATCCAGTAAGCTTCGTGATTCCTTATGCTATTGGATGAGCTAGATTCGAGAAGGCACTATAAACAAAACAAACAAATCGAGCATTTAATTTAAAATAATTTGAGTAGGCTACATAAACCAAATGGATGAATCATGTATATGACCTTAATTATACGCAAATAATGTCATTGTCAATATTCAAGAAATCGAAGCTTGGAGAAGCAAAGCCACAATTAATCATGTTGTAATTTGCAAATTGAATAGTGACATATTGAAGAGTAATTACATAAGATGTGTTCATCATGGATTCATGGGGGACAAATTCATATTTTTTGCGGATTTTGTTATTCTTGACATGGAAAGAGAACTAGAATGTACCACTTATCCTGTCCACACTTTTTTTTATCAACAGGATAAGCTTTGATCAATGTTTCAAACGGAGAACTCACATTTGTGTATCAATGATGAGCCATTAAATCTTCTATATAAAACTTTTCCTTGCACATGCTAATTTTGATTTTATTGACTTTAACGTTTCTCCATGTAGTAGATCTGGATTAATTGCTAGCTTAAAAAAATTACAAAAGAATGAGATAAGGTTCGTGATTCTAGGAGATGGAATTGTAAAGGATTGAGGAGCTTATTATTATTATTATTTTTTTTATTTTTTTTAAAGGAAGGATTGAGGGGCTTTAATTAGCATTTGAGAGTAAGTATATAGTTACCCTTTTGACTATCTTTTGAGAATTACGGATTTCGGGAAATAAATAATGGAGGCAGCTAAATAGGCAGACTCACCATGGAATAATAGGGGTAGTTCAGTTATTTTATATGATAAAATAATTAGTGTATTTTAATAAAATAAATAATAATTTTTATATTTTTTTTTTATTATAGATAAAAAATAATGAATAATGTTCATCTCGGGACGAATCACCCATAAATAAAAAATAGAATAGAATGACACAATTGTACCGAGTTCGGTAGAAATAGGCAAGAATTTCGGTATATGAGAGCATGAGAGGTGGGTTGTTGGTGGGTCATGTAGGTAGACAATATTTTTTTAATAGATATTACTATAATTTTAGTTATTGAATATATATATTTTTTTAATTATCAAAATGGGTAAGAATGGATTTTCTCCCATATAATTAAATCTACAAATATTAAGCTGACACTAGTTTTGCTAGATTAGACTCCTGATATGGAGACTGTGCATAATATAAGAAAAAATAAAAGGCCTTGATGTAATTTCTAAAACATATCTAGGGTTTTTGTGCAACTCTTAAAACTTTTAAATGTTTTTTTAATGGATTTTACTTTAGAATCACTGTACTTCGGAATATTGCACCGCGTTATATCAACAAACTGAAAATAAAATAATTTACGAGTCTAAAAAAATACTCCCTCCGTCCCGGAATGACTTAAACAGTTACTATTTCGCTCGTGTTTTAGTGAGCGAGTTTTTTTTATTATTATACGAAATAATAAAAGTAATTTTAAGAAATGCGTATGATAAAGAAAGGGTAAGACTATCATACCTCACCTTAAAAGTCACTTTATTATTTTAAATACTAATAAACAATTCGCTCGCTAAAACACGAGCAAAAAAGTCAGTGTTCAAGTAATCTTGGGACAGAAGGAATAACATATTTTCTGTGAGCTAATATCAACTCTTAATAAATTTATTTATTCTATTTCTAATTCTTTATCTTCTTTCCTTTATTTTTTTATAAGAAATTTGCATGAGAACTTGTACAATTAGCACAAACCAACACTCACTCATTTTAAAATATTAAAAAAATATTAAAAAAATCCTTCTTTATTTCTTCTTATTTTACGGCCCAAATTCAATTTTCTCTCTTGCCTTTATTTGGGCCCAGATTTAAATTTCTTCCCATTAATTTTTCTTGTTTGACTTTTTCATTACTCTATTTATTTAATTTTTTTATGTGTAAGTGTTTATTTATTCCTCTCTATATTTTTTTTAGGGTGACTCTTGTGTGCACCAATTGCACAAGATGCAATTGATGCAATTGAATTCAATTTTAATTTAGATGAACCATGAACCTTAAATCCTAAACCATATACCCTAAATTCTAAACCATTCGGGTCGGGTGAACCATGAACCACTTTGGCCGGGTTCAGATTGGGTTGGGTTCGGTCCGGACCGGGTAAAAAAAAAAACTAAACCCTAAACATGAATCATTCAGGTCGGGTGAACTATGAACCAATCGGGCTAAGTTTGATTTGGGTTGGGTCCGAATCGGGTAAAAAAAAAACTGAAAAGAAAATTGAAAAAAAAAACTAAAATGATGCACATGAGAATTTGTGCCCCTTGTTGGGGACTTCTAACCTTGCAGACATTTGCAGCTGGTATATGGGACCTAGTCACTATAGCAGTATAAGTAAACGTACCAGACATCGGATCTACTACATTCTGAATATCAATTATTAATTGTACTTCACTTTCATGTTGTGAAGTTTGGGGATATAGAAGACATAGTGGGGATAGACCATGATACTTCCAGTCATTCCCTTAGAAAATTCTTTTTCTTATCTCCCCCTAACGATGGGAAGACTGTCTCATTAAAGTGACAATCCGCAAATTTAGCGATAATTAGATCGTCTGACAAGAGTTATGAATAGCGGATAATTGTTGGGGATTCATATCCAACATATATACTTAATCATCTCTGAGAACCCATCTTAGTACGCTGTGGGGGCGCAATAGGCACGTATATTGCACAATCAAATATGTGTAGATGTGAAATATCATGCTTATATCCAGTTACCAACTGGTACGCACAATGATTGGTCAATAGTGGGTTTGAAACGAATATCTAAAGTTGCATGCAATATTGCATAACCCCATGTAGAGATAGGCATGTTGATGCGCATAAATAGTGCCCTAGCCACCATTTATTTTCTTTTGATGGTGGCCTCTGTGAGACCATTTGTGTAGCACAAGGGGTGCAGGATGCTTCACATTGATCCCAATAGATATGCAATAATCATCAAATGCTTTTGATGATGATAAGGGTGGTGATCCCTTAAACATATAATATGTGCTAAGAGTTTGCAATGCATAATTAATTGTGGATAGTAGAACAACATGTGACCATATGTCGAAGAATCAACCAGAACCATAAAATACTTGAATGGTCCGCATTCTGGATGGATTGTTCCACAAATATCATCTTGTATTCTTTGTGAGACTGAAATATTTTATTTTGAATCTGTAGCATAAGTAGGTCTCATTGTTACTTTGCTAAAGAGTAAGCTTTGTAAAATGAGTGATGTACTTTTGAGATTTATAATGAGGTAGAGTGCAGTGTAAATAGTATTTCTGGTACTTTAGAAAAAAAAAAGAGGTTACAGGAAAGCAACAACATGACCGATATTGTGCATTGTATCTCATTTTATGCTTCACTCAGAAAACAGATGTCCGTATTAGTTCTTCAAAATATGGATCATCATGTCACAACTTGGATGTCCAAGATATAAAAAAAAAAACTTATATTAATCAGTGTCCCATAGTTCATCATTGGTGACAATATATGATTCGAGAATCCAAATAATAGTGAGATACAATTCACTAGATTGATTCATTAATTTCTCTAAGATGTGTTTTCTTCCACATTTACTAGAGGTAATTAAATTTCATTCTCATTATGATCTTTTCAAATGATAATGTTGGCACAAACATCTTTAAAATTAAACAAGAAATATTGATGCACAATATATTGAAATAAATTTTAACTTTTAGAATAAAGTTCAAATTAATAAGCCAACATCACTAAAGGATCTTAAACCAAAAATCAAACTAAGAAATCATCGATCTAAATAACTTTAAGACCTAAAGTACTTGTTCAAATAAAAGGAGGCACTAAACCTTAGCTACATTCTTGAAAAATGAGAAATTGATAAAGTAAAGCAGTTAAAATCACGAATACATATTGGTTGGGAAAAGTCCTTGTTGCCATTGAAATCTACATTCGTGAGGTTAACATCTTTACAATGGTTTTCCTTCCATATAATGTGTTTCACGTTCTTTAGATTCCCCATGCCTCTTATAATTAATTGCTACCTTGTTTTTTTTTTTATCGGGATAATTAATTGCTACTTTGTGCTTGCATGGTAATGGTGATCCTTACCATGGGTCCTACAACCCGTACCACGTGGTGCATTTAATTATTATTTTTACGTTGGTAGGGATTAACACGTCATGTCCACTTTCCTTTGGGACTATTTTCATTGTTCCCTCAATAAAGTTAGTGTCGGGAATTTTCTTTGTCCCACCAGGTTTGACATTATTAATTAAAAGAAGTCATATTTTTCAATTACTTGTAACGTGACCCACATTATCAAGGAACTTGTTGGCTGCTTACTATAGCTTGTATTAGGACAAAAGACGAATTATGAAAACATACAAGTTAAATACAAATTTGGGCAATTCATCAGGATGATAGCATAATAATGGCCACACACGGAATTAAAAAAAAAACTTTACTTATTTTCTTATTGAATTTTATAAAAGATGATAATTCATAAAAATAAGAACTTGAATAATAAAATCATCCTTTGAAACAAGAGATTTGAAAATATGAAGCAATTAAGAAGCTAAAACTTATCAATAAAATCAAAACTGCTATGCATGAATAATAAAATGAAAGTAGGATCATCTTCTGTGATTTACTTTTTACAGAAAGTAAGACGTGTTTTAAAACACAACATACCATTAAAATAAATTAATATTTTAATAGTCAAGTAAGCGGATTTCATTCCCCTAGACAGTTAGTTCTGGAAGCAGAGTATTAGGCATGTTTTCAAAATGTCCCGATCTTCGGGTGTTTTCAATTGAAAGTAATCCCAGCATAAACTAGGATTGATATGTTGTCTTAAAAATATTAGGACATTGACTTTGACCTTGTCAGACGACTCTTCATCCTTGGGATTAGTGGATTGTCGATTGTGAAAAGGTAATCCTTCTCTAAGAAGGTAGGTTCCACATCGAAAACCCAACAATGATATTCAATTTCTTTTGAGCTCAATGTTATAAATTCAGGTCAAGTTGGTTAAGTCATGTACTGCAAGCAAGGGAGTTTATATATTAATTACTCAAACATAGCAATATGAAATATTTACTTTCAAGAATGTGCATAAAAAAAATAGAATTTTGAAACCAAAGGTCACATATTTTGACGCTTTGTGAAAATACTTTATCACATTAATTTATACTCATATGTATCACTCCTGAATTTTCTTTATCATGAAGGTGTACAATAACGAATATGCATACAAATAAAGTATGACATAAAAAAAAAATCAATTCACAAAATGATCATAACCTCACATACCCAAATGCATCATGGGAGTTTAGGATATTTGAAAACAGTTTCATCAATGTAAAAAAAAATTGTGTGGCTTTTCTTGCAAAAATATAATTGTCGCCACCTATTTCTTTATATGGAAAAATATTCAATAAATTTCAATGAATCAAATCAATCACAATAATAAGCAATAACAGGCAAGTAAGGATTTTCACATAAATCCTAATATCTACAGCAAATAATTCACAAGCCTATCTTTGCAAAGCAAGCGATTCTAATTCTTTGAAATTTAAAAGAGATGTTTTCTTTACTGCAGGCGGAACCCTACGATAAGGGTTCCTTATGACCATCCATGAAAAATTTAACTCGTTAAGAAGCTTCAATGGGGGCTCATGTATTTGCTTCCTCGTCTCATATTCATTGGCAATTCCATCGGCCTTTGGTTTATCTCAGTGGGTAGATTAGCCAAATAGATAGAAGTGACCAATATCGAGTCCAAATAAAACTCAACACAAGAAAGATTAGTCAAATCGAGATATGAAAATGCATAAATAATATTTCAATCCCAGATTGAATTTTACGAGGTTGCTTGAAAAATAAAATCAAGATATAAATAATTCAACCAAATCAAAGATATAAAGATGCGTTATGTAGAAGCACATATTGCCTTAATCGGGAAATAAAAACATTGTCAATTACATTCTGACAGGAAGAAAATTATTTGAATACTGATTGAACGATTAATTATACGAAACACTCAAGAAAGTACAAAGCTGTACTTTTAATCCGAATACAATATACACATGATTAACCTATTTAATTAGCACCATACCTCTTCCATCTCTATTTTGATTTCCCGACATATTTCATAAGCATATAAAATTGGGATGGAACTCACTAATGTGTAGACAAACCAATTGCTAATTAATCCTTAAACTAAGGAATTTAATTAATCCATATCTAATCCAATTTGTCATATACTGCAAAAGGTATTAGCCTAAAGTCAAAATCTCCTCGCCGTACACACAGAACGCACTATAGGGATTTGCATAAATCGAAAAGGAACAGGGTATAATTATATGCCCATGTTCAGCGAATACGTGACAATAAGAATAAAATCAGAGGAAGGAAGAAGAAATTACCCACATTGAAGATCAAAATATAAACGTCCCAACAACAGGCGTAATTGGTAGAACACTCGTGCTGATAACGTGTTGTAGGATAATAGAGACGATCTAGTTTGTTAACCTAGTTCGTCGAGAACGACTACGTCTGGGGGCGTACCAAGTCAGAAGATTTCACTATATCATCCACCTATTATTCTATACAAGAGATATCTTTATATAGGGAGTACAAAGAATATATTGAATGTCTAATTTATTTCACCATTAATTGTTATTGATGAAGGCCTAATTTTTCTCTCAATTACTTGATGAAGGCACACAATGTGTTTTTCCTTCAACACTTTTTTTTAATAGCATTAGTTCATTTTCTTAATAGTGTTTATTCATTTTATTTAATATTATTAGTTTAGTCACTTAAAACGTATTACCCTTTGTAAATGAATAATGTTAGTTTGATTGATATTCATAAAATAGTATTATTCTTTCAAAAAATTAAATAAAATAGTATTATTGTCGTCTTTACTTGCACGTTGTTACTTGTGTGTAATAAAACATATTATTAGTTTTAACCGAAAGTACATACTCCCTCCCTCTATAATTTTTTCATTTCTTTTGAGTATTTTAATTAAAAAATAATAATAAAATAATAAAAATGAAAGCTAATTTTGAGTATTGGAAAAGAGAAAAAAGGTATGTGGAGTAATAAGTGGAGTAATGCGTAATAATTTTTTTAATATTGCTTGAAAAGTGAGGTTAAAAATTATAGATAGTGGAGTTACTTTTTCCATTTGTGAAAGGAAAAACTTGTTGTGGGACGAATAGATAAAAGAAAAGTGGGAAACTTATAGTGGGACGGAGAGAGTATTATTTTGCATGCTTGTAATTAGGGGTGGATCAGTACGGCATATCGTATAACGTACCGAAATTTTCGATACCGAAAAATGTATACCGTTGTCGTTCTGAAATTTTCGATATGTCAATATTACATACCGATACCGTACAGATATTTTGTTATATACCGAAATATCAAAATATTTTCGGTACACCGAAAATATTTTTGGTATACCAAAATTTTTTCCGGTATATCGAAATTTTTTCGATATATCAAAATATTTCAGTATATACCGAATACCAAAATTTTCTATATTTTCGTACCATTACCGTACGAAAATTTTCGGTATAAAATCGATATTTTTTGGTACGGTAAGAGCGGTATACCGATATTTTCGGTATTTCCTCCACCCCTACTTGTAATGAAACGTATCTACATGTATAATTGAACCGTAATAGTACTAATAGTTTAGTCACTCAACATATCAGTGTTTGTAAGTGAAATACTATTAGTTCTATGACAAAAATTGATATGAGACGGTTTCATGCACACTACAAAAAATACTCGATTTAACGAGGGTTATTAAAAAGGGGAACAAAACCCTCTTTAATTCGCGAGGGTTTTAAAGAGGGTTTGGGTTTAAGAGGGTTTTAGCGAGTGTTTAAATCGCCAAATGTCAATGTGCATTTAGCTAGGGTTTAAAATCCTCACCGAGTCTCACGCGCATTTAGCGTGGGTTTAAAATCCTCGCCAATTTCGAAAAACACTCGCCAACCTATAACAGTCAACACCACGATTCCCGATGCCAGATGCTCTCGTTTAACGAGGGCAAAATCGGTCGCCAAAACCCTCGCCCCCCCACTATATATACCCCCGAACCGTCCATTTGTCCAGTTTTGCAATTTTGCTCGGCCGAGAGAGGAAAGGAGGCAATTTTCAGGCAAATTTTAGGCGAGTTCCGACTGTGTGCTCCGTTATAAAGGTATGTTTTCATTTTATTTTATCGCTTCATAAGTATTAGTTGCTTCATTGTTTAGTATAAATAGTTGTTTTGTTGTTTAGTATTACTTGTTTTATTGTTTAGTATTACTTGTTTTATATATTGTTTAGTATTAGTTGTTTAAGTTATTATTTAGTAGTATTTTAATCATTTTAAGTATTAGTGTTTTTATTGTTTAGTATTTAGAACGAAACTATGCCGAAATTTTTAGCAAATATTAATTATTAATTAGGCTTTTGAACATTAATTAATTTGTAAATGTGAAACAGATTGATATGGATTATTTTGGTCGTTTACGTTGGATGTATGGTCCAAGATCGATTAATGGCATGATATCTTCCGAATTTTACAATGGATTATAATTATTTATAGATTTCGCCACTAGTAATCCGAATTGGATGAACCAGAGAAAGATTAGGTGTCCCTGCAACAAATTTAGATATCGGAACACAATGTTTCATTCACCTGATGACGTGAAAGGTCATTTTTTAGAAATAGGTTCATGCCCAATTATTGCAATTGGGTTTTTCATGGTGAGGAAATTTGGGGTCAATACAATGATCAACCATCTACGTCAACTTCACATAGGCCGATTGACGAGACATCTAGATCTACCTCGTATCACGATATGATGATGGACTTAACCTCTGGTCCCCACTTAAATGTGGATGATGAGTCCCCTAATGAGGAACCTCCTAATGAGCATGCTGCACATTTTTATAACATGCTTCGTGCAGTGAATCAAGATATAATTCCTGGTTGCGAATCACACTCACAGTTGTCATACAATACCCTATTGCTGAACATTAAAACTGAAAACAGACTGTCTGAAAGAGGCTATAATCAAATGGTTGATGCGATTTGTTTTCTTTGTCCGAATAGTCTGGTGCCCAAGAAATTTTCTGATAGCAAACAACTGATGAGTGAGATGGGTCTTCCAGTGGAGAGGATCCATTGTTGTGCACAGAACTGCATGTTATATTGGGGTGCAGACGGCGAACTTGAAAATTGTAAGTTTTGCCAACGGCCACGGTTCAAACCTGCTAGACGTGACGTGAATGGTCGACTGAAAAAGAACCGTCCTTTTAAGGAGATGTTCTATTTTCCTATCATTCCTCGACTGCAAAGATTGTATCAGTCAAATGCTACTGCGAAGGATATGACATGGCATGCACGTTGCTCTAATGACCACTCCAGTGTTATGCGTCACCCTGCAGACTCACAGGCTTGGAAACACTTGGACCAGTCGCATCCTGAATTTGCTTCAGAAATTCGGAACGTGAGGTTGGACTTGAGCACTGATGGTTTTCAACCGCTTGGGACGCACGAGAAACAATATTCATCATGGCCAGTGATAGTGACACCGTACAATCTACCCCCATGGTTGTGCATAAAGGATCAGTTCATGTTTCTTACGATTCTGGTGCCTGGTCCAACAAATCCAAAGGATAAATTGGACGTATTTTTGCAACCACTGATCTGTGATTTGCAATTTTTATGGGAACAAGGAGTGGTAACGTATGATGTTTCTACAAAGCAGAATTTTTCGATGCGAGCTGCACTAATCTGGACCATCAGTGACTTTCCATCCTACTCGATGTTGTCTGGATGGAGCACAACTCGAAGGCTTGCTTGTCCACACTATGCAGATTACACTGAGGCTTTTAGTCTGAGGCTCAGTCGCAAGAAGTCGTGGTTTGACAACCATCGTAAGTTCTTAGATAAACATCATCCATACCGAAGGAACAAGAATGCATTTAGAAAGAATGTAGTAGTTGATGATGATCCACCTCTCATCCTTACAAGTGATCAACTCCTCCAACAAATTGATTGGATTGGATTGATAAAAGTAACAGAGTTGGGTGTTGATGCTCACAACAAAGGTTTACAATGTGGTTGGAAGAAGAAAAGTGTTTTCTGGGATTTGCTGTATTGGAGCTCCTTGTTGATCAGACACAATTTGGATGTGATGCATATCGAAAAAAATGTGTTTGATAATCTGTTCTACATGGTGATGAATGTCGAAGGGAAAACAAAGGACACAACTAAATTCAGGGACGAACTTAATGAATACTGTCGTCGACCCTCATTACAGAAATGCTCATGTACATGAAAGTATCCCAAAGCTTCTTATTCCCTTGATAAAAAACACAAGGATATGGTTTGCAAATGGGTAGATGAGTTGAAATTTCCCGATAACTATGTGTCCAACTTGTCTCGATGCGTAGACTGGAAAAATTGAAGATGTTTGGGATGAAGAGTCATGATTGTCACGTGTTTATATAGAGACTATTCCCAATTGCTTTCCGTGGGATTCTGTCGTCTAAGGTTTGGCAAGCTATCACTAAAATTAGCTTGTTCTTCAGGGAGTTAACATCGAGAACCATTACTGTGGAAAACATGATTCGGTTGGACAATGATATCTCAGTGATCTTGTGCAAGTTGGAATGAATATTTCCACCCAGCTTCTTTAATTCTATGGAGCATCTACCTGCCCATCTTGCATATGAAGCAAAAATTGTTGGTCCAGTACAATATAGATGGATGTATCCATTTGAGAGGTAATCTATTTAACTCATTTTAACTATTTGATAATTTCTTTAATTAGACAATTCAACTCACCCATTCAATCGAATTAGGTATCTTCACAACTTAAAGTTAAGTGTGGGTAACAAATCAAAGCATATGTGGAAGCTTCAATTGCGAATGCTTATTTAACAAAAGAAGCATCAATGTTTTGTTCCCATTATTTTGAGGAGCATGTGCTGATGAGGCGACACAATGTACCTCGCAATGTACCTCGTGAAGTATCCCCATCAGTGACATGTAGTCTCTCGATATTTGTACCTCTTGGTAGTAAACTTGGAAAGAAGGGTAAAAGATCGATTGTTGACTCGGAGAAGCGAATAGCTCATACATATGTGCTACTAAATTTGCGAGGTGCAACCATATATTAAGTAAGTTAATTTGAAATTTACAATTGCAACGATATTAATTAATTATTGCAAGTTCTCATCGCAACAATTGTAGTCTGTTTTTCCAGCAGCTACAGATTGTTCAACCGACTCTATCGAATGTTGAAAAAGATGATTTTCTTCAACGGGAATTTGCGTCGTGGTTTGATCTACTTGTAAGTGATATATATTAATCTGATAATACGTCAATTGTATAATATAAAACACTATATACATTAATTTGATAATACGTCAATTGTATAATATAAAACACTATATACATTAATTTTATAATACGTCAATTGTATATATATAGGAAGAGCAATGATATTCAGAATCAGTTTATATGCAATCTTTCGGGCAGTCCTCTTAGTAGCATCACCACGTACCAAGGATATTACGTGAATGGTTTCAAATTTCACACATATATTTTTTTGTTAGGGGGAAATTGCATGGGATAAGCAGGCCGAGGATAAAGAGGACATCAGAGAAAAGTGAAAAACGAGGGCAAGAAAGCGATATTCTGATCTTCTCAATCGTTGAAAGAGGTTGAACGTTAATGATGAGACTGTGAAGCCCCCGTGGGATGAACGTGTATGGAATGCACTGAAGCAATACTGGGACCGACCGGAAGTGAAGGCTAAGAGTGATCAGTGTCGGCAAAATAGGTTGTCCAAGCGGTCTAAGCATAGAGGCGGTTCAAAGGGAGCTGCAGAATTTGCATGGGAATACGTAAGTAGTTTTTGTGATATTTTAATTACTTGATTACAATAATAATTAATTATTAACAAACTGTATCTAAATTCAGTTTAAGACAAATGGAAGCCTTCTAACTGCATGGGACCTCGTGACACATTTCCACGAACAAGAAGGAAAGGAAGTCACGTACAACGACATGGATGCCACACTTGTAAGTGCTTGAATTTGTTTATTCACAATACGTACTACTTAATTAAGGAGTTAATAATATATTTAATTTTAAATATCAAAATATTTGTATGTGCAGAGAGCTATGAGGAGTCACTCAGCCAGTTAGCCTTGCAGCCAGCAAACGAGAAGGAGAAAAAGAAAAAGTTGAGCCAACTGTATACGGAACAAGTGTCATACGCCCACGGAAGGCATAAAGATCTCGATCAAATGACGAACATGGGGCGCATTCAATCTGGCCCAGGTGGGAGCTCAAGAGGCACTAGTATTGGCGGCTACTCGCAGATTGATATGGAACATTTGTTGGTGTAAGAACGACAAGAACGACAGGAGATGGCTACGAAGTTTCAAGAGGAAATGGAGCAGCGGGAGTAGCTTATGCGCCAGGAAATGGAGCGGCGGGAGCAACTTATGCGTCAGGAAATGGCTGCGTATTATCAGGGGTTCCAGGTAAACCCACCCAGTGGTCTTTACCCTCAGCATCAGCAGGCGGGATTTATTCCCCATCAGCAGCAGACGAGATTTTTTCCCCAGCAGACCGGTGGTAGTCCTCATCATCAGGCGGGACTCTTTACCCAGCAGACCAGTTGTAGCCAACAGCAGGCCAACGGTAGTCCTCACCAGGTCAATCCTGGTACCCAAGGGTTAGGGCCGTTCAACGCCTTATTTCCCTCTTATCCCGCTTATCCCTCATATCTGAATGTCTCTCTTAGTGGGTATTCTACTATTCCCGTGAACCCTCTTGGTGGTTTTCTTCCTACCGGCTCCCCTCCTGCTCTTGGTCCCAGTGGTTCGACGTCTCGTGCTCGACATCGTCCAGATAATGTTCCATTTAATGATCTTCTCATCAATCCCAACAATGAATATCAGCCTGATGATGATGATGATGTAGATTTGAATGACAGATAGATATCTTGATGATTTTGTATTTATGAATACTTTGTTATGTTTTTTGATTAATTTTTGAATATTTGTCACATTTGTTTGTTATGATCATTATTAGTTATGAATTTGTTTATGGATCTCTCCGATTAGTTTATGAGAATTTGTGTATGCGCACATGCAGGTTAATAGTGAAAAAAAAATATATAAGTGATTATTTGACAATTTTTTTTAAATATTTTAATGAAAACGATCAATACAAGCGTATATACATGTGCACGTGTTACTTAATATAGTGAAAGAGAATATAAAAGTGATTATTTAACAATTTTATTAATAATATTTTAATAATAATTAACAAAAAGATATAGTGTTAGTAAAACGAGTGTTATATGTAAAGAATATAATTGATAATTCTTTTTAAAATATTTTAATAAAAACGAGTGTACATATATACAGTGTTAGTAAATTGTAAAGAAGAATAAAATATCATTTTTAAAAAAATTTATTCATGTTAATAAATATATAAAAGAATATAAATTATATATTTTAATTTTATTATAAATATTTTAATTAAATATATATAATAAATATATAAGAAATGATATATATACATATATAATATATAATACATACTCTCTCCTATTCAAAATATAAGATGTTTTGACATTTTGCACATTTATTAATAAAGAAAAATTATACCAAAATTAGTCTTATTTAATGATAAATTATCTTTAATGACATGATAGGGAGTAAAACAAGAAAGTAAAGAAAGAGTATTAAATAAGGGCAATGTAGGGAAATAGAAGCCAGAACATTAAATAAAAAGTAAATAATGCAATAAGCCAAAACATCTTATATTTTGAATAGGAGGGAGTACATATATAAAACATACATATAATACATAAGAAATAACACATAATATAATAATACATACATATAATATATACAATTAAAAAGATAATGATAACAAGTAACTAGGCGTGCCCAAACGGTTTGGCGAAACACACAAGGCCTCCACATACCAAGAGGTCGTGTGTTCGATACACCATGGGGGCGAATTTCGCCCAAACTATGCTGCTACAGTACCAAATCCGCGTGTCCCAGTGGTTGTGTGGGTGCCTTAGAGGGCTTGCAACGCGGGTTCGAATCCCCCCAGGTTCAATTTTGATTTTTTGTCCAGTTAACAAGGGCGGAAAACCCTCGTTAAAATAGTCGGAAACTGGGATGAGGCCTGGCAACCCTCGTTAATTTCTCGTACAATATTGGCGAGGGATTTGTTACCCTCGTTAAACGTGCAAGGGAATTGGCGAGGGATATTTCGGTAGCCAATTTGGCGAGGGGTACAGACCCTCGGGAATCTGACACGTGTTAGTCTCTCGCCAAAGCTCTCGTTAATTTAACGAGGGTTTAAAAATCCCTCGTTAACTAGTTCCCAACGCACATTTTAGAGAGGGATATTCTCCCTCGTTAAAGCCCTCTCTAAAGTGTTATCCCTAGTTAAAACCCTCTCTAACACCCTCTTTAATTAAATTACTTACATTTTATGGTGGCATGAGACGCAGAACAACTTAGCGCAAATTAACACTCATCCCTTCTAAATGTTAAAGTGTCAATATTGAATTTATATCCCGTCTCATCGTGAGACCATCTCACGCAAGTGTGACTCGAAAAATATCATATTTTTTACTTGAAAAGTATAAGTTATAATTACATATTATTATACAGTAACGAGATGTATCGGCGTGTGTAATTGAACGGTATATCATATGTTATGTCACTGAAAACTATCAACTTAGACTCAACAAAGAAAACTGGAAAAATGAGATGATATTGCAGAGGAACGAAAATGATTCGAGTAAATTAACTACATGCAAGAATAAGCGCATTAGATTATATACAATAATAACACTTGGATGAAAACATAAAAAATCAGACCCCCAAAACAGAAATAAAATGTTAATTTAGTAATTATTAATGGACGTACATCGGTACATTATACAGTATTTTGCATTAAGTCGCTGCTATTAAAAACTATAGGTTCTTACAAATTAATAATAGTACGCCATTGCATTTGTTGTGAATTCAAATTAACAACCCTCAACAATGGAATAGTGATCAAATGCAGTACCAGTATTAGTTAATACTATGAAAGGTATTACTTGCTAAAATAAAATGTATTAGTGCAGAAGAAATGTAAAACTGTAGAAAACACCAAGATTTTAAGTGGTTCGATCTAAATGATCTGCATCCACTGCTGAGAGCCCAAAACTTCTACTAGATCATCTCCTAAGGCCAGGGGCGGAGCCAGGACTTGAGACTAGGGGGGGCCAACAGTCGAAAATAAAATTTAACGCTAAAAATATTACCCTGTTTGATAAGAAATTTTAAAAAATATTTATATAAAAATACATAAATATTAGTAATTTTTTTAGGTATTCATTATTTCTTCTATAAAACAATGCTTATACTTCACATCAATGAAAACTTTAGTATTTACGAATATTCAAGAAATGATTTTTAGAAATATAAAAAGAAGACGAGAGAAGCACATAATTCATATATATTGAAGTCTGCACAAACTCTTATGTGAAACGTGTTCATAGTATGAAACTCATACCATTACACTTATAAACTGATATCACTATTCTTATAAACTAATACCTATAGTATTTAATGTTATGATCTCAATTTTTAAAGTGTAATGGTATCAGTTGATAAGCGTAGTGGTATTAGTTTGTAAGTGTAGTGATTTAAATTTCATACTATGAACAAGTTCCATCGTAAACCTACTCTAAACTTTGTTATTAGCCATAATATTTTATATGTACCATAAAAAAATCAAACTGATATAACATTTTTATATATATATATATGGGATGGGGATGGGGATGGGGATGGGGGTGGGGGGTCCATAACCGTGCCTCCGCCCCTGCCTAAGGCTATACAAGATCATATAAATGAGCACTCAGTTTTCATAACTCAGATCTTGCTCGTTTTTTCTCTACTTTGACTCACAATATCTAGTGAATGACTTAATGAATTAGCTAACTACCAAGTATACCTTGAACCCTGCTATATATAGTGTGATGTTGTGGAAAGAATCACCTAAAACTAACAAGGGAAAGACAAAAACTTGTATGAACCTGGTTCATGTTATGAACTTGGATTTTTAATTCATGACATTTGACCCTACCCAGGGTATAATACGGGTCAGGTTTAGTGGTTTAGAAAAATGTGTTTGAAAATGAGTTTAATGGGTCAAGTAATTCAAGTTCATGGCATGAACCTGGTTCATGGGAGACTTATCCCAAGGGAAACCACCAATAAGAGGTCTTCAAGTTGCTGCATTGGTGTACCAGATTCTGTTATAACAGAATTGGTTGCAACTGCATCTTTCCAGCCTTTGCTTGCGTTGCAAGTTGATCCTTGCAATCCTTCAGCTCATTTATGTTGCAAACTGATCCACAAACTCTTTTTCATGTGTTTTGATGCTACATTTTTACAGTATTATTCATGAAAAATCTATAGAAAAATTAAAAAATCGAACAAGGATAATAATATTCCGACAAAAATTAATTATTGTACATTTCTAATAATAGCTTATGCAATAGAGAAAATCAATTAAATTGAATAATGGGAAATGAACCATTAATTGTTGATCTGCTGCAACTAAGAATTCACTTCCAAATTAATCGAAACAAGACTCTCTAAATGACATCCATAACTACAATACATAGATAAATCATGTCAAAGCCATAAACCATCCTGGTAAATTAGGAGTCTGTTTGACTAAGTTTATTTTAAATATCTTAAATTTTTTTTACATTTTATAAATTATTTTAAAGGTTTATAAGTATTTTGATAATTAAAAGATTTACAAAAATAATAATTTAACCTTTTTTTTTTTATGTTGAGATGGGCCGGGATTCGCGGGGATTGGGTCGAGCAGGATGGAGGTTGGATGGTGGGATGGGGCGTAGCTTATAAAATTAAAAAAAAAAAAAAAAAGTTGAAGTTTTGCTAATTATTTTTTTGGAGTTTATTATAAATTGTAAATAGTTTATTTAAAAATTTTAGGGTAAAACATCTTACTTTACCAAATAAACTAACAGCTAATAAATTTGTAGACAACTTACAAACTCGTACGTAGAGATGTTAAACGGGTTGACCTCTAACCCATTAGAGTCAGCCCTACAGGGCCGCGGGTCTTAAATGGTTCATTTTAAACTGGCCGCTAATAGCTGAGACTTAAACTTAACCCTAGCGGGTTACGGGCAAAACGGGCCACCTAACGGGCTCGAAAAATATATATATATATATATATATATATATTAAATAAAAAAATATATTCTTTGAAGTGAAATTATTTTTGTCCTAATTAATTAGTAACTTTCCAAGAATGTCATTTAACTAGAAAAGAAAATACTTGGAACACCGAACACCTATCAGCTTCTTCTAATAATATTATTTCTATAAAATAACAATATAGCATATGAATGTGATTCAACACAAGAAGATCGTTAACATTCAATGTAAGGATATCATATGAATAATATTGTAGAAATAAGGAACACCTTTAAAGCAAGAAAAAAGTGCAGAACGCGGCGATGGAGAACGGAACGGCGCTGCGGCGATGGAGAACGGGAAGCCTGGAAGTGGACGACTGCACAAGCAGAATTAATTTCTAACATAATTTGTAATTTGTTAAGTTTTTATTTATATATACATATTATATTATTATTATATATATTAACACAAGCCCGTTTAGCCCACGAGCTAATCGGTCTGGGCCAAAAAGGCCCAATTTTAAATGGGTCTAACATTGCTCGGCCCTAAACTTGCATATAATAGGTTTAAATGGGTCGGCCCGTTTAGCCCGACCCGGATTAACATCTCTACTCGGGTCAAGATAGGACATAGTGACAATACTAGTACTTGCTTCTTAACAATATTACTTATTTGTTTATATATAGGGTATTACACTAATGACTAAACAGTAATTATTAATACTACACGAATCATAGTTGAATAATGCATATGTTATAGTGTGGCACTGTTTAACGTAATGTTGTGTGAGCAAACAAGTGATACTATTAAGGTAAAAAAGTGATACTGTCTCGACTTGATTTTAACTCGCAAATTTTTTTAATCAGAAAAACTATTATTCCAATATTTGAAAAAAGACAAGGTCTTTTTATGCGAAGTTGCACCGTACAATTTTAGTGTAATTTTGAAAAAAACAATTTTTTAATTAAAATATGCAACTTATTTATATTAAACATGCAATTTATTTTTACTCATATAAATTGCATGTTTAATTACAATAAATTGAATGCTTCCAAAAATACACTTGAATTAAACAGTGGCATTCGGTGCACAATCCACCTACTATTCAAAGAATGTTAAGTGGTGCAATATTATACTCCCTCCGCCCAATTATATAGGCCGGTTGTGGTTTACACATAGATTAAGAATTTTTTTGAAAAGGTAAATTAGATAAGTAAAATTGTATTATAACCTATTTATTGATTGTTATAGTTTCCAATATAATTAATGCATAGAGTTATATTAGTAAATTAATTATAAAAAGTTACTCAATATGAAAACAAACCTATATATTTGAGACATTCATAAAAGGAAAATAATATTATATATAATTGGGACAAAGGGATTATATATATAGATGAACATTTGCGTGAGACGGTCTCACGGTGAGACGAAGATTAAATTTGGTGTAGCACTTTTGATGCTGGGGGAAGCGTGAACAATACAAAACAACATTCTCAATCTCCGTTGATTCCCATGGAATACCGGCAATGAGAAAAACACGAGAAATTCGTCGATAAACTTTAATTCATATTCATAATCAACTTAATGAAAATATTACATGACTAACACTTAAATAAGAAAACGCTAACACAAATTACGAAAATATAATAAATGGTAATAAGTAAAATTAATTACATTAATTATTAAGTTCCTAATCAAATTATAATTATAATTAATAAAGATCACTAACGCGATCTTGTCTCCATCATCTTTGATATTTTAAAAGGGATAAGTGTTGATTTGTATTAATTTGTGTTAATTTGTATTCCGTCTAATGTAAGAAAACCATTTAACATGAATTTTTATCTTATATATAAATATGGGATTATTTTTTTTATAGTCCTGTAACTTATTCTCATTTTGAAATTGATTCCGAATGTTTTGACTTTTTTATTTTCGTCCGGTAAGTTTATGAGAATTTTGAAATTAGTCCAGGTGACCTGCAATAGTAGGTCATATATCTAGTCAATGCACATGTAACACTTTGTTTGACCTTTTTCTTTACATGTGGCAATATTCATTGATTTTTTATGTTAATGTGACATTATTTGTTTTAATAATTCATTAAATTAGTAGAAAAATTATAAAATTTGAATTTTTTTTAATTTTTTAATATATTCTCAAATTATGTTAGTGATTTTTTTGTACTAAAATTATATTATATAAAAAAATTAATTTTATAATTCTATTAATTAAAACTTTTAATTATCATAAAGTAAATTAAATTTTGCTAAATTATTTTAAAAATTAAATTTAAATATTTGAAATATCTTAAAGTAAATTCATTAAAAAAAATTATGAAAAATAAATTTGTAAAAATTAAAATCATAAGATTTTAAAGTTGTAATATAAATAAAATGTTAAAAAATTATTTAAAATTTAATTTTCAAAAGGCTATAGTATAATTCTTTTTTAAAATTTTTATTTTAATTTTAGTTATATTACAACCTTTTTAAAATTTTAAATTTTTTTATTTTTACAAACCTAACGAACATAAGTTTTTTGATTGAATTTACTTTAAGGTATTCTAAAAAATTTAATTTAAGTTTTAAAATGATTTGGCAAAATTTAATTTATTTTAGGGTATTTAAATTTATTATGAAAATTAATAGAATTACAATTGTTTTTTAAAATAATATAATTTTTATTTAAAAAAAATTCAGTAACATAATATGAAGAATATATAATTTTTAATTTTATTATTTTTCTATTAATATAATAAATTATTAAAACAAGTAATGTCACATTAACATAAAAATTCAATCAACACATGTAAGTAATGTCAAATAATAGGTCATATGTGCATTGACTGGATAAGTGACCTGCTATTGGAGGTTACCTGGATCAATTTCAAAATTTTCACAAACTTACAGGACAAAAATCAAAATGTCAGAACAATCGGGACCAATTTCAGAACAATGACAAGTTACTGGACTACAAAAAAATTAATACCTATAAATATCTGTGATTGCAATATACGTATACATGCTTTATGAAATTAATAACTGAACTTTTGTGTGGGGCAAGGCTAATCTCCAAGTCCAACTAAACTCTTTATGAGGCAGGTCTCATTGAATACGTAAATTCAATTTGAACTATTAGGGTGGGTCAAAATTTTCATAGGCATCACCTTTATAATAACTTTTAAGATAGTCGACATATATAAAATTTGAGAATTAAAAAAAAAAATCAAACAAAACACAAGGATTTGGAATCAAATATTAAAATCATCACACATTTTAAATTAAATGTTGCAATAATTATGAATAATAAAGGGAATATTTGTTGGGTCTTCTTCCCACTCCTATTATGCACACCAAGGGACACGAGCTCAGATTTTCTAATTATCGGATACGGAATGAACGGTGTAAGGGGGAAGACACAAAGATCCATTAAGTATCGGTAGCATTCCTCGCTCTTCTCTCACACTCTCAATTTCAGTTGCACATCACAGATTTACAAGTGAAGAGAGGAAGATTAAATATGGAAACTGCCAACACACTTAGGGTTTCAAATGGGAGGGGCCAAATGGCCAAAACCGAAATGGGCTCAAGCCCAACAGTATTCTTAAATGAATCATTTTATATATAGGTACATTCCAAAGACAGTATGAGTTTTCGTCAAGAAATCAAAAATAAAAATGACAAAAATATGCGATATCGATATTATTCGATACACGTGTAAAATCGTTTCACAAGTATAGGTCGGCCCGAATTTGAATAAAAAGAATCATTACAACATATTGAATCTCCATCTTAATTACAAGTTACAGAACAACAAAAAATTTCAGAACAATGACAAGTTATTGAACTACAAAAAAATTTAATCCCTATAAATATCTGTGATTGCAATGTACGTATACATGCTTTATGAAATTAATAACTGAACTTTGTGTGGGGCAAGGCTAATCTCCAAGTCCAACTAAACTCTTTATGAGGCAGGTCTCGTTGAATACGTAAATTCAATTTGAACTATTAGGGTGGGTCAAAATTTTCTTTGGCATCACCTTTATAATAACTTTTAAGATAGTCGACATATATAAAATTTGAGAATTAAAAAAAAATCAAACAAAACACAAGGATTTGGAATCAAATATTAAAATCATCACACATTTTAAATTAAATTTTGCAATAATTATGAATAATAAAGGGAGTATTCTTAAATGAATGTTTTTATATATAGGTACATTCCAAAGACAGTATGAATTTTCGTCAACAAATCAAAAATAAAAATACAAAAATATGCGATATCGATATTATTCGATACATGTGTAAAATTCAATGACGGCATATCAGAAAGGAAAACTTGGGTTCAGATATATGGTGTGCCATTAAATTTCTGGAATGAATCATTCATTAAATGGATTGTCGCGGATGAAGGAATTATTGTTGAAATCGACCCCTGTACTAAATTTCGGAAAAGATTGGATATTGCGAGAGTCTAGTTGAGAACTAATAGATTCAGCTTTATCATTCGGAGTATTGAAGGTGTCTACATGGATCGGAATTTCTCCGTCATGATTTTGGAGGAATCGGTGAACGTTTCTTCCTGGGTTCGCTCGATCCCACACCAGAAATCCAATTTTTCAGTCGAACCAGGTAGCGAGCTCTCCGACGGCCCCGACGATGAGCAAGAGGTTAGCCTCGTGAAGGAGTCTCCGATTCACGCGCCGGGGGAGGCACCAAATTTCGCGCCGGAATCCAAATCGTCGGCAACAGTGGCCGAAATTAATGTTGTAGCATTAAACTCTGTCTCCCCGCATGATCCCCAGACCCACGACGACACTCCAAATGCAGTGTTGCCTAATTCCCAGATTGCTGGAGTTAATGCGGAGTCTGCTAGTCCCGAGATTTACGTGAGCAGTCCCAACAAATTAATTAAGAATATTCTTGGTACGAGGTCAGGGGCGATTTCCGAAATGCCTATTGGTGAGGTACAATCGCAACCATTATTGATTGAGAAGGACCGTGTAAACCCCCATTTGTGTGGGTCTAGATCAATGCCTGAAGAAAGGGGCCCAATTGATGTGAGCTTAGTAGTGGAGAATTTCTGCCAAAGCTCAATAAAGGACAAAATCAGCCCTGTTAAAATTCTTCAAAGGGGTGAAGCCTTCAACCCATTTTTTCGTCCAGATTCTGGCAGCCCATCAACCCCTCTTGACCCAACTTCCATTAATTCAGTCAGATTGGTTGCAAGCCCAAGAATTCGCTACTCCCCAATCGGGATTACGATGGAAGAGGTGCAGATTAGTGGGTGCCCTCGTGAATCGGTCATAGCTGCAACAGGGGCGAATTCTCTTGTGCCGAAAGATGGAATCTCTTGCGCGGCGGGGATGGGCGAGAGTGGGGTGAAATCGGCCCCCCTTTTTGTCCCAAGGTGAAGATGGTTTTCAAAAAGTTGCAGTGTGACCTATCCACCCCAAAATTTGCGCCCATGGAACCGGCATATGCGGGTGCGTCGGACACTGCCTCGACGGAAACCATTCTTCCCGGTATGTCTTGTGTTCCTATTAGTAAGGAAGTGAAATTTTAAAAAGCCAGAAGAAAACGAATGAGGAAAATGCAAAAGAAAAAGCTGTTAAAGAGGAGAGAGAAAGACTGGGCGTTGTTTGCAAATGGATTACGCGACTCGGTGGATAGAGGATACCGTTCTCAACACCAAGTCGGCAATGAAGGCATAATTGGGGGAAAAGCAAAAACAGCTGCAGAAACGGAATTGACTGAACTGTACAACGAAGGAGCTAAAATAAAAGCCATGGAACCGTACGAAATGTGTGAACTGGGTAAACGTCTAGGTGTGATCGATGATAAAAATGAGGAACTCATTTTGGAGAAAATCTGAGAGATGGAAGGTATTGGAGAAGAAGGGAAGAAAGTCAATCAATCTAATGTTGATTAATGAAGGTACTCTCTTGTAATATCAGGGGTTTGGGTAGTAGCCTCAAAAAACAGGAAATCAAAGAGTTAGTAGGGAGGTACCATCCAGATTTTGTGTGTATCCAGGAAACAAAAATGCAAGATCATTCGTCTCTTTCTCCATCTTCAATTTGGGGAAGCAGTCGTGATGTGGGATGGGCCGCAATTAATTCAGTTGGACAGGCGGGTGGCTTATGGAGTTCATAGGACAAGGATCTGTTTGAGTTTGAGAACTCTTTGTTTGTAGATGGTACATTTGCAGTTGGGGGAAAATGGATTAAGAACGGAAAAAAGGTTGTTAATGTGTACGGGCCTTTTGATGCACGAGGAAAATCAACTTTGTGGAGAAACTTGCTGGACAAAATCAAAGACAACAATTCAAGTAGTTGGTGCCTGATTGGTGACTTCAATGAGACTAGGAACGTTGGCGAGAGGAAAGGAAGGAGCTTATATCATCTTAGCTCCAATTCCCGAAAGTTCGATGAGTTTATCGAGGAAGCAGGTCTTGTGGATATTCCATTGATAGGCAGAAAATTCACTTGGTCGAGACTTGATGGCTGGTGCTGTAGTAGAATCAACAGAGCTCTGGTCTCCGATGATTGGATCTCTGAATGGGGTTCGTGCTCCCTTCGTGGTCTTCCCAAAGGTAGTTCTGATCATTGCTCAATCTTTATGTATTACTGTTTTCAAAATTGGGGGCCAAAACCTTTCCGCTTTTTCAATGCTTGGCTGAAACATCCGGAGTTCTTGGATTTCGTGAGAGAAAAATGGGAAAATTATGATGTCTCTGGTTGGGGTGGCTTTGTGTTCAAGGAGAAACTTAAGTGTCTGAAAAGTGACATTAAAATCTGGTCTGGGGAGAAGTTTTGGGGGATGGAAAATTTGATTGGTGAGCTGAATGAGCAATATAGGAAGCTGGATGCCTTACAAGAAGAAAGGGACCTATCTGAAGCAGAGTGCACATTATTAAAAGAGTCAAAGGCCCGTGCCTGACAATTGAAGAAAGTGAGAAATAGTTATAACTTTCAGAAGTCTAGAGTCCAGTGGATCAAAGAAGGCGACGCCAACACTGCTTTCTTCCACAGATGTATCAACAGTAGGCGAAGTTCTAACCGTATCGACGATCTTGTCATTGGGGATTCTTCGGTCGATGATGTTGATAGAGTGAAAAAAGAAATATTTGAAGTTTTCAAAGAGCACTTTGCTTACCCTAAAAAAGACTCTTCAAGATCAGCAATTTGGTGGAAAAGAAGTTGGATGATGAAGCAAATAATATGCTCGTTTGCCCATTTATGGAAGACGAGGTCAAGAAGGCAGTGTGGAATTGCGGAGGAAATAAAAGCCCGGGGCTAGATGGGTTTACTTTCAAATTTATTAGGAAGACTTGGCCAGTTCTTAAAAAGGAGATCATGAACTTTGTGAACGAGTTCCATCAGCATGGGAGAATTTTGAGAGGTGGTAATTCTAGCTTTGTCACTCTAATCCCAAAAAAACAAGACTCGAGCAGCATAAAAGATTATAGGCCGATCTCTCTCATTGGCTGTATGTACAAAATCATTGCAAAGTTATTGGCAAACAGGTTAGCAAAAGTTGTTGGGTTGGTCATCTCAAACAATCAGAGTGCGTTTGCGGGGGAAAAACAGATTCTGGATAGTATTTTAGTGCTGAATGAATCTGTGGATTTCATGAAAAAAGAAAAGAAACGGGGTCTGGTTTTCAAGGTGGACTTTGAGAAGACTTATGATTCAGTGGTGTGGGAATACTTAGACGACATGATGAGGGGTATGAACTTCCACTGGAAATGGAGAAAATGGATGAGAGGGTGCCTTTCTTCTGCTTCGATGTTTATTCTGGTAAACGGCAGCCCTACAGACGAGTTTCAGCTTCAGAAAGGTTTTAGACAAGGGGACCCTCTCTCTCCCTTCTTATTCCTAATTGCGGCCGAGGGCCTCAGTTGCTTAATGAGAAGATCGGAAGTTATACAAGAGATTGATGGCTTTCGAATTGGTAGAGACGAGATACATGTGAGTCATTTGCAATTTGCGGATGATACAGTTCTACTTGGGAAAGATTCGGTTAAAAATGCCAAAGCCATGAGAGGAATTCTCAGACTCTTCGAGCTAGCATCCGGACTGAAGAAAACTTCCATAAGAGCTCTTTACATGGTATTTGTATGAAGGAATCTCACCTGGAGATGTTTGCTGGTTTGATTGGCTGTAAGGTGGGAACTTTACCTTTCTCCTATTTGGGTCTCCCGATTGGTGCAAACTTCAGGAAAAAAGAAGTTTGGAAACCGCTTATGGATCGTGTCCGTAGGAAACTCTATGGGTGGGAAAGAAGAAATTTATCGCTCGGAGGTCGGATCACTTTATTGAAATCGGTTCTATCAGCACTCCCTATCTACTATATCTCATTTTTCAAAGCCCCTGAGTGTATCATTTCAGCCCTTTCCAAATTGCAAAGAAAATTTTTAGGGGGGGGGGGAAAGAGTCGGGTCGTAAAATTGCATGGGTCAAGTGGAGTTCTGTCTGCATGAGTAAGTCAGTTGGTGGGTTGGGGGTGAGAGATATTCGGAGCTTTAATGTGGCTCTTATGAGAAAATGGCTTTGGAGATGGGTGTCGGGTGAGCAGTCATTATGGGTCAGTATTCTTAAGTTTAGATATAGGTCTTTCTTGGTCGAGTCGGTGAGTTTAAGTGAGTCGAATAAGTGGTCTTTGTGGTGGAAGGATCTGCATGCATTGTGGTGGAGTCAGGAGGGGTGTATGTTTAGGGATAAGTTGGCCTAGTGTATTGGGAGTGGGGAGTTAGTCAGATTTTGGTGGGATCCGTGGGTGGATAGAGTAAGATTAAAAGATCGCTATCCGAGTCTATTTCGTTTGTCTTCTCTTAAAGAGGGTAGGGTTAGTGATTTCTTTTCGATGTCTGAGGGGAGTTGGGTGTTCAAGTGGGAATACTTTCCTAATTTGAATGTTATTATGGAGTTTATGGATCTATGGTCATGTATTTGTAGGTTGAAACTACATCCAGGTGTGAAGGACTAGTGGAAGTGGGTTGGTCATCCCAGTGGAAGGTTCGTAACGAAGGAGATGTATCGTTCGATCGTGGAGACTAATTTCGGTGGAGAGCTCGACTTCTTTCCATGGTTGAAGATCTGGTGGAAGGCCATCCCGTCTAAAGTCTCGGCGTTTGCATGGAAAGCGGTTCGGGACAGAATACCTTCTAAAGAAAATCTGTTAAAACGTGGGTTGACCAGTGTGGTTGGCTCGACACTTTGTCCCGTATGCTCATCTACGGTAGAGTCTTCGATGCACCTTCTTGTTACTTGTCCGTTTTCTCTTCTTGTCTGGGAGGTTGTTGCTTCGTGGTTGGGTAAGTCTGCATCTTACTCGACTTCCCTAATGGACCATTTCTCGGAATTTGTGGAGTCGGAACGCTCAGCTACTCGAAGGAAAATTTTGAGCTTGATTTGGCAAGGAACTATCTGGAAGTCCAGAAATGTGATAGTGTTCAAAGAACTACTCATTGGAGAAACTTTTAGATGAGATTAAGTTCTGTTCATGAAAATGGATTAGATCACACTACCCGTTATCCTTTTATGCCCCGTTTGTATCTTGGGAACATCATCATTTTGATTGTCTCCCCGTTAAACTTTAGATTGAGTTGTCGTATTTGCACACTTCGGGATTAGAGTACCCCTTGTACTCTGTAATGATATTTCATCTTTGTCTTTCAAAAAAAAAATTAATTAAATACTACTCATTGATTCCTCCCCTTAATTTATTGTCTTAATTAATAATTCTCGAATTCTCCCCCAATTTGAAAAACAATAAATAATGTTGAATCTAAATTATTTACTCCACCCAAAAAAAAGGGTCTCCAACCTTACAAAGCCACACCCTCCAAAAATTAACATTACACACAATAATTTAGTGGCCTTTTTACTTAAGGCTAAAAATAGACAAATGGATTCTGTTCAATCAAACTAGTGACATATATAATATATGAACTGCAAATTAACTTATTCTGACTTGTTTAATGAATAAATACGCATTTATGATATTTCTTAGTTTTATAAAACAATTATAAATTATTATAGAGTCATTTAAAAATAATATTTGGTTTAAATTAAATATTAGAATTTTAAATAACGACCCTTCAAATGTATAACAATCAAGGGTGCAGAAGTCGGAAATCGCTAGGCAGACAGATTATGGTCGCCTAGTCGCAGCCTAGGCGGTCCGATTTTTTTTTTTTTTAAAATTACAAAATAAATTGACATAAATCCACCTAGGCGCCGCCTAGCAGTGAAACCGATTTTTCTTGCCGATTTTGACAAAATCGGGGCGGCTGACGACCGCCTAGGCCGATTTCTGCAACCATGATAACAATGATAATACATAGGCACCTCAGTGATATTTGAAGAAAAAAAATATTTATGTAACTTAAGTTGATAGATGTTTTTTTTTTTCAAATAAAACATATTTCTATGGTCCAAGTACAATATTTAGAGGAACAATGTCATGAAGATGAGTTTCTCATATATATACACACACATTAGAATTATATTACATATAATATGAGTTGAAAAAAAAATATGATTATCATTTCTTTTTAAAATAAAATAAAAATAATTTAGCATTTTATACACATTTTCAATTTTTAAATATATTTGGAATATTATGTTTAAAATTTTAGTAGAAAATATGATTTCTTAAATTTACTACTTAAATTGTTAAGTGACTTATAAATTTATTTTGTCTATATCATATATTTTATATATATTAAATGAGTTAATTTTTCGGCATCGACATGTCTTAATTTGAATGTCTTTTAAAAAAATTACTAACTTAAAAATTAAATTAAATTAATTTCATTTAAGTACCTTAACTCTATCTTGTCAACAACTATATAGTATATACATACGAGTGGATCTTTTGTACACTAGGTGTAACTCGTTTCATGTATGATACCGTTCGATACAAGTTTTTGTCATACGAAATATATCGTATAAACATTTAGAACATGTCTTTAAAAAATTGGAATATACTTAACTATATCTCATAAATATTTGGTGTATATATTCATAAATATCACTTATACATTAGTATATATCTTATAATTTTTTTGAATATTTATTAAAAATATACCACTAAATTATTCTAATTTCTAAGTGTTACTTATCATAACACTCTAAATTAAAATTTATTCAAACTATATGTTTATCTAAATTCTATTTTCAGTATAATTAGATATGTTAAAAAAAATAGTATTGTCACTATTTTGCTACTACGAGTCTCGATTCACTAGTCGAACCATCAAACTCTAAATCGTAAACAATGCAAAATATTGTATAACTCTAAATTAAAATTTCTTCAAATTACTATACTTATAAAAAAATTATTTATATTGTATTTACATATGAAAAAAATAGTATTGTCACTATTTTGTAAGCCCGGTTCACTAGTCGGACCATTGAACCTTGAATATAAACAACAAACCCTTATCGTATAACTCTATATTAAAATTCCTCCTAATTACTATGTTTATGAATTTTTTGTTGACTTATAATTAGATATCCGAAAAAAATAACAGCATCACTATTTTGTGACACTCATTCACTAGTCATACCACTCGAATTCAAATTTCACTAAATTTTATATTTCAATTAAATGTAAAAAAATTTAGTAGTGTTAGCGAGTCCTGATTCACTAATCGGACCTCTAAATTAAAATTTCTTAAAATCATTATTTTTATCTAAATTTTATTTGTATTATAGTGAATATGTAATATAGATATACATATAGGAGTAGATTTCTTGTGCAACAAGTACACCGATCAACTCAAGTACATTTTTTAGCAGTATCAACTATTTTTTACTGAAAATTGTAGTTTTCTTAATTTGCACTTTTTAGTGAAAACAACTACATTTTTTTTATTCAACACAACCGCACTTGAGTTGCACGGTACACCTGGTGCACAAGACTTTGTCTATATATATATAGTAGTGTCACTATCTTGTGAGTCCAAGTTCACTAGTCGACCCATCGAACTTTAAATTGTAAATCGTAGTACCACTTTAAATTAACATTCTTCCAAAATTAATATGTGTATATAAGTTTTATTTATATTATAATTAGATATGAAAAAAAAAAGAATTGCTTGTGCTACTATAAAGTATAAACATATATACTGCTATATTGTAATTCACTAATCGAAAGATCGAACCCTAAGCTTAGATTGCAATTAAATATGAAATAAAATAAAATTAAGAATCAGAGTTAACTCACTTCACTCTCCTGTGAATCTCGGTTCACTATTCAAACTATCAATACTAAATAGTAAACCATAAACACTACCGTATCTGTCAATTTTTTTTTTTAATTATTATGTTTATCTAAGTTTTATATTTAGATTTGATTACCGAATTATAAAATATAAAAATAATTTTTGAAATTATAAAATTATATAAAAATCTGATTTTAAAATCAATTAATAAATTATATACAACCTAAAATGTAGAAAGATTATTAAATAGAATTAAAAATATTAGTTAATTTTTTAAAAAATAAACATACAAAATAAAATAACTTAGCTTTCATAGGCTAACAATGTTTTGCTATTTTTTTAATAATCGCTCATTTGATATCAAAATAAATTAATGGAGCTTTTAATTAATTTTTTATGTGATATAGATAAATCAGGGGAGGTGGTAAAATTTTGGGGAGTAATTTCATTAGAATTGATTGGGAATTGTTCAAGAAGAATTAGTTCAGAGTAATAAATGAGATTGGGGAACAATTAATGTTGTAGTTAATGTATCTTTTTTAATCATTTTTTAATTATTTTTATTGGGTGGGTGGACAACCACCCACTGGGTAAACCTAGCCATCTCCGAGCAAAATGGATAAACAAAGTAAAAAATTTAATACTTATAATAAGTTTAATTTTGTAATCTGTGCAAAAATAAATATGTGTATTTTCGTGGGATGAAAGAAGTATCATTTAAATAAAGAATGATTGAGAGGAGGATTTATCATTAAGAGATAAAAAATGTACCTCTAATGAACAATTTTTATACAATGTAGATGCCATGAAATCTGGCCCAAAAAGAGCTGAAATTGGTAGGTTCTGATCGAATGTAAAGTCGCAGTCCATGAACGACGTCGTTGCGGCCCTCCTGAAGTACTGAATTTATGCAAAGTATACTTATTAGATTTATATAAAAAAAAAATTACGGACCAAGTTAAAAGTATTTTGGTCCCTTAATTTTCACGTTTTCCACAAATTATCCAAAGATAGGTAAAAATTTAATTTTAGTCTCTTAACATTGATCATTGCTCAATTTACATCAACTTTTTGCAGTACACCGTTGTTTTTGTTACATGTCGTGGAACAATTTGAAAAAAGGCGAAAGTTACAGGACAAAAAGTAAGTCAAAAACTAAAATTGGACATAAATTGAGCAATGTACATAATTATGGACTAAAATGAATTTTTTTTCAATCCTAAGACGATTTGTGAAAAAGTAAAAATTACGGGACCAAAAATATTTTCCATTCCACACGAAACAAAATCAAGTAATTTACCTCGAGGATTAGAGTATCGGGTGCATCCGTACAATTAGGCATGTATGCCGTGACAAAAACAGCCAACGATATATTTCCACAAAATTTCTCCATTCCCAAAGAAATAGGAATTCCACCGTAGCTATGACCAACAAGTATCACTTTCTCATTCTCCGAAAGAGAAGCTAGAAAATCCATCAACGGTCGAACAAACTCCGAAATCGACGAAATTTGCTCAACCCGAGCAGGGTGCATGCCGCACCCTGCAAGGTCGAGCGCAGTCACTCGGGCCCCGTTCGACTCGAGCAAGGCCTTGAGTTTGTACCAGCACCATGCCCCGTGCCCGAACCCGTGTACTAAAACGAAGTGCTTTTTTGGCATCATTTTTTTTTTTGGGATTATGATTTGAGTTTTTATTGAAGGGGCTATGATTTGAGTTTTAAGGGAAGGGGTTGGGGTATTTATAACGTGGAGGGACTGGTTTGAATGCGCTGAATATGTAAAATTGGACACATCGTTTAAAAGGGATTTTTTGGTTTTGATATATATGGGCTATGTATGTATGTGTTTTTGAGAGAAAGGTGGACCATGTGATTTAGGGATTTCAAAAGTCGTAGTAATTGATGATGATAGAGAATGAATCTTCATAATATCTTTCCATATTTAAGGCAAATTGTAAATGGTTACGTGTTAGTATTTTGTATTTTAGAGATGTACAATTTATTATATTAAAACATAATATTTATTATATTGAAATGCTTAAATTATTTTACGAACACAAGTTATATCTTTTAATACAATAAATTGTATGTTTCTAAAATAAACTATGAAGTGTACCACTATAAAAATATGAAGATTTGTCTACGAAAATTTTCCATTTGCTACGAAATTTTTCTACATAAATAATTGGTCATTAAAAAGTGAGTATTTTCTACGATTTGGCTACCAATTTTTAAAATAATCTTTGAAAAAAATACATACACAAATAATCCCCTAGGCAAACAAACTACCTACATGCTATCTATCCACATATTTGTAATTTCAGTAGGCAAACTTACTTACACAAATAATATTCTAGGTAATTATATTTGTAGTTTAAAAATAGTCTATACTATTAGAAAATTTTGTAGGCAAATCATAGACAAACCTTACTATTTAAGAACGAAATTATTTTCGCTGGAAATTTCATAAGCATATTGAAAAAATATTGAAAAATGGTGTAGATAATGCACTATTTTCTTGTAGTGTACGGTGTATCAGGTGCACAAGAGATCCAAGTTTGTAAAAATAGGGTTTAACTTTGCCACAAATTACATTTTAATGATTGAACTTTTAATTTTTGCATACTAGGTGCCAAATTTTTAAATTGTTAAAAAAAATTATTTGGGCACCTTTATAGGCAAAATAAGGATATTTTTATCAACTCGCGACTATTTTACGGGGTAAATTGTTTCACGCAACAAAGTAAATAGAAATCATTAGTAAATTAATTATAATTTTTAAAATTGTATTTGAGCTCAATTTTTATTATTGTTAACTGGAAATATTTTTGTTCCGTCCACAAAATAATTATGCAAGACAAGACGGACATTATTTTGTGATGTATATTTGAGGCACAAGCTAACATATTAATTTTGCCCTTTGTGTGCCGATTTTCAAATGTTGACAAAATTTAAATGTATATGAGTCACACTTGCGTGAGATGGTCTCACGGTGAGACGAAGTATAATTTAAGAATTGGAGTTTTAACACTTTGAGAGAATTGATGTAATTTGTGTTAGTGTTAGTGTCCTAGAGACAATCCATTGTAAGGACATAATGCTCAGATAATATACAGTATTGAAAATCGTAATAGCCCATGTTACAGTTACAGGTAGTTGCACGTTTCTCGCAACGTACCTCATATATTGAGAATGTCTGATATATTGTCTAGGGTTCAATTAAGTCCGTTAGTTTGACTAATCTCTCAATATATGAGGGTCTATGGGTCACACAACAAGTAACTCCCGTGTGCAGATTATGGTTGGTTGATTAAATATTAAATTGAATTTAATATTTAATCTATGAATAATTAATAATATATTAATTTAGAATTAATTATTATTACTATTTAATTAAATTATTTAATTAAATAGGAATCCCAAAATAATATTATGGAATATTATTTTAGAAAAATATCCATAGGGAAAAACATATATTTGAGATTTGTTTTGCAAAATTAGGGAATATCTTCCTAATAAAGATTGCTTAAGATTTAAGCTGACCTCTCCCTATATATATGACATCCTGAGATTCATTAAAGAACGTTGTTTTAAGAAAACTCAGTTTCTCCATAAAATCTAGATTATGAATTTTCCTAGCAAATTCCGTTTCAGATTCAACGTTGGAATATCTGTGCAAGTCTGTCCACGGGGATTACGTGGATACCATAGTTGAGAAATCTGCTATTGAATCACTGTAAGGTTTCTCGTTATGATTACTGTAATCGTTTATGCAATTAATTGTTCGTTGTTGGTGAACTGCTTATTTCCGCTGCTCATGTATTACGTGTTTACGTTCCTCTAAATTTCAACTAGTGGTATCAGATCTTCATGCTCTTGATTTGATTGTGTAATTGATTAGATTTAAATTTATTTTTAAATCGTGGGTGTGACCGATTGACGGACACACAATCGTTTTGGGTGCACTTATACTATTAATATAACTTTGCTTGTTCATCGTGTTGACTGATATACACTCGTCTCTTTTGTTTTCGTCGCCTGCTTCGTTAAGGTTTTGAAACCCTCCACACTTTCATCATCGCATGACTGCTTGCAGTGGAGACATGGGCGTTCTTTGGAGGTGGAGGTGGCTATTATGGCGCCTCGCCTCGTTCGCCCAGCAGCGGACCACGCGCGATGGCGGCACTCCGTCCCTCGATTCGGCGCTGCTCTCTGTTGAAATCCCGGTGCGTCTCTTCTTCGCGAACCACGGCGGCTCATCCCATCTCAATTCACGGTAGTTGATGCAGCCTAGGTTTCGCGATGGCGGCGGCCCCCTTTTCGATTTGTGACCTATCGCTTGGAGAGGCGCTTCTCGACCGCCACAACGAGCGTCGGCCGCGACACACCGGCGTGCCCAAGGTAATGTGGTGGGGTCGCATGAGCTCGGGGTACGGCGGTGGGGATGCAACCCCAGGCTGGAATCGGTGGCGTTCTTCTTCGTTAAATGCGATTGCAGCGTCGATTCATCCTTGCGGTGATGACGCGACTGCAGAGTGTAGATGCGAACACTTTCACCGCCGTATGCTCCTCTTCGCCGCTACCCATACTCCTATGTTCCTCTTGTTCGTCTGTATTGATACACTTGTTGAACCAGTTTGATTTTGATTCTAAAACCCCTAATTTTTCGAAATAATTGGGTTAGTTTCGATTAATTGGCGTTTGAATGATGTTGTTGTTGCAACTGATTTGGTTTTGGATTCGAAATTGAAGGGATGGATCCCTTGAATTACAGATTAGATGCTGTGAAATTAGGCGGTGATGCAGAAAGGGCTGGATTGAAAATTTGATTTTCACTAGGCTTGTTGTACCCGGTTTGATTACCGACGAACAAATAAGTATTTTGATAAGTTCTGATCAATATGATAGCGAAAGCAATCAATGGAACACGATTTGATTACCCAGTTCGTCCTTGAAATAGACTACGTCTGGGGGCACCAAGCCAAGATTATTTACTGTATTATTTCTGCCTAGGATACTAAGGTTTCGATCCTTTACAAAGTACATTACAAGTTATATTTATAGACATGGATCTAGGGTTACAATCTTCGTGGGCTTCTTCACGTAGACCAACCTAGGGCTTCATTTCTTGTTCCGCAAGTCGCGCTTATAGATACACATTCCCCGGTTATATCCCAAGAAATCCGCCTCATGTTTATCTTCAACTAAGCTCGGGACTCAGTTGGTCCCGACTTCCGGGTTCTATTAAGTCGCCTCGCGACCTATTTGCCATCCCAAGTCGGCCCGCGACCTTCGTGGCTTCCCACACCTCTAGCGACTTTCCAATCTCCCGAAGTCACTTCAAGTCTTGCTCCAGCTGGATAAAGTCGGATAATGTGCTAACCATTGGACGGTCCAATTCCCGGCTTCCACCAAGTCGGGTTATTTCTCCCTACAACAATTTCCCCTCAAGATGAGGTCGCAAGCTTGCTCTAGGATCTTGTCTTGAACCGTTGACATTTGCCGACCTATGGAAAGTCGATCTCGGGACCTGTACCCGAGTCAAACCCTCGTCCTTGGGGAGTCGTATGGTAGCCTCAGTTTCCCAACTCGGCGCGACAAGTGACAGGATTGTAATGATGGTATGGCAGGCGGGTGATGTTTCAAGCCTCGAATCCGCCCAACCAGCGATCGCGTGCTTCCTACGCACTGCCCACGCAGCCTTAATTTCCGTGGGGGAACTCGAAAGTTTGAATTTATATTTTCATCCCCCCGCCCTTCTCTATAAATAGGCCTAGGGTTCCACCCTTTAAGCCCTTCCTCTCTCTTGCTTCCAAAACTCATAGATTCGAGCTTCTGCGTCTGTTATTCTGGCTAACCTTCAGAGACCCAGCTGCTTTCTAGGTAACCGTCTTTTCCCCATTCCACGTCAATGGCATCCGGCTCCAGATCAGCTCCTGCACCCCCTCCGTTCATGGTTTCTTCATCTTCTGACCGCCAGTGCCTCCGGCGCCAGCCGGGATGACCATGGAGATGATGATGACCAGTTCCTGAGGGAGTTGGAAGAAATAACACACATTCCTGCCCTGGAGCCGAGTTCCCTTCGCATGGCCGCGTCGTCGAGAGAGGAGAGGTCTGGGTCTTCCAACCTGGCCCGGAAATATGGGGCCTACGAGCGGGCTTTTAACTATCATTCTTATGTGGCCCAGGCCCCATACAAGAGACTAGCCCGCGACTTCCGAAAGTCGGTCAAGTCGGACTTCGTGGCATCGCATGACAAAAATAGGTCGGTTCTCACTGATGGCTACGTGCAATCCCTCCGCCGCCTTTACAAGGTCCCCCGAGACGTGCATTTTTATGGGGTGACCTCTGGCAAAAGCGTCGACCAGCCGCCACCCGGGATGATCGCGGTCAACGAGCAAACAATGGAGGCCGGGATCCGGTTCCCGTTTCACCCGGCGATCTCCCACCTACTGGCGGCTTGGAATCAGAGCCTGACCCAGATCACTCCTAATGGATGGAGTTACATTCTTTCTACAATGACCGTTCTTGGGCAGGCCGGGTTGCATCAACTTCCAACCCCAGGTGAGGTGGCCTATGTGATGACGTTCATCCATCAGGCCGGAGGCTATAACGTCGTGCAGCTCCGCAGAGGTCGGGAGCTCGTGAGCGGGATCCAAAGTAAGATTGAGGGGTGGCATTATAAATGGTGGTTCGTCGGGGTGGCGTGGGAGTCTGTGGACCCCTCGAGCACATTGCCCATCATTGTCCCAACCGATTATGCCAATCGGGTCGACCATGGTGAGTTTTGCCTTCTTTCCGACTTAGATACTTGTACTGATCTAATTCTCCTTTTCTTTTACAGTTTTCACACCCACTACTGCCGACCTCTATTGGGACTTCAAAGAAGCGTTTGATACCTTTCGCGACACTCCACCGAGCTGGCGGGACATGAACGCTTTGAACACTGAGCTTGACCGACTCAACGATGGCCTGTATACTTATCTGCGTCACTTGAACATCCCCTGTAAGTATCCTCACTCCTTGCTTACTAAATTTTTGGTGTCGACCTATCTGACCGACTACCCTTTCACTGCTTCTGCAGTCCCCAACATTCACATCCATCGTCGCAAGCCTCCTGTAGACGTCATGGCCTCTCGAAAGAAATCTGTTTTGGGACAAATGAGGCGCCTGGTGACCTCCGATGCCGCCCCTCTGAGGCCGCCTCTTGTCGAGGCCGCCCCTCCAAGCTTTTTCTTGGTCCCTCCTCCTGCCAAAGGGCAAAGGCAAGAGGGAAGGCCATAAGTCGACTCGCCGGAATGGGAGGAGATTTCAACCTTTCTAGGAAGAAAGTGGTCCCCAACATTGATGATCCGTAGAGATGGGAGGAATGACCATGGAGATGATGACGACCAGCATATTAGCTACAAATGGAGAGAAGTCGACATGACGATGCGCATTCTTACATTTTGGAAGAAATAACACACATTCCCGACCTCTCTCGGAGCCACCAAGTTCCCTCGTGACCTCCACTTGCCGAGTATAAGCCTGGCGTGGAGAGGTCCTGCAACATGTACTCGGGCCATGGTCCAACCCACCTTTTATCCGAGGAGAGGAAAAATGGGACCCACGACATCTCCGGAGTCGCACTATAAATGATCGTTTTCGGGCCCGAGACCCAAAGGGCCGGAGAAAGAGAGCACCCGCCCGGCCGAGCCGGATTTCCGGCCAGAGGCTAAAGTCGGCCCGGGCGGAGACCTCGCTGGCGGCCGAGAAGCTGAAGATGATCCAGGCGGAGAGGAGGGAGGCCGAAGTGGAGGCCGATCTGAGGGAGGAGCTGGACACCAGAGAGGCCCAGTTCAAGGTCGCCGAAGAGGTTAACGCTAATTTTGAGTACGTGATGGCCTTTGTGGGTGCCATCCGAATCTGTCATCGGGCAAACCCTTCTGCCGACCTTACTGGGCTAGTCGCCGACCTCAAGGCCTACGTCCGAGACAACCCTCTGGCCCCCGATGTTTTGCTGGATATCTAATACTTGGAGGATATGGGCATTGATCTCTCGTTCTTTCCAGACCCAAGGCAGATCGTGCGCCCTCTGGCCGACTCTCCGATTGATACACCTTCCGAGCCCCTGGTGGAGGGGTTGGCGAGCTCGGAGGTTGTTCCTCCCGCTTTCTGCCGAGCTCATCGGGGAGGAGATCCCGAGGTCGGAGGTTGTTCCCCCAGCTGTCGACATGCCTTCCGAGCCCGTTGTGGAGAGGATATCAAGCTCGGAGGTCGATCCGCTGGTGGTTACCCAGCAGGAGCCTCCTTTTGGGACGGTCAGCACCCCGCTCTCAACTGCCCCGACCGAGAAAGATTGAAGTTGTAGCCTTACTACCCACTTTTTATTTTTCTTTTATAACTGTATCAGCCTTCGGGCTTTGATTTGTCATGTACTACCTCCCGACCTTCGGGTCTTTTATCAATGGAAGCCGTCATTTTGTTCTTCGTCTCGTCTGGTGTTTATCTTATTATAAAATAAAACTCCCATATTTCATCCCCCCTCAAGTCGAGGTCGCAAGCTCATCTTGGGGCCTTGACTTGAACTCGTATTACTTATCAACTTCTGACAGGTCGGACTCGGGAAGTGTGTCTACGCCGAAATCTCCTCCTCGGGGAGGCGAACCGTTACCTCGATTCTCCGAATCGGCGTGACGTGTGACAGATCCGTAATGATGGCCTGGGTATTTGGTGGCGCCGGGCGCCGTAAGTTACACCAACCAGAAGTCGCGTACTGCCCACGCGCTGCTCGTGAGGTGTCGGTTTCTTTATGGGGCCCTCGAGAGTCAAAATTTGCAACTTGACCCCCGCCTTTCATCTATAAATAGGGCGAGATTTTAACATGTATAACACGCATTATCTCCTCTGACCTCCCCACTCATCACCCCCAAGCTTTGGTTATGGGCGGTTCCGGCGAACCCCCTATTTTAGAACATCCTCCGGCAACAAACTTCTCCTGCTCTATACTCGCGGCTTTCGGCATTCAGTCCATCCCTGAGTTCCCCCGGCTCTGATCTTGCCTTCATCGGAGGATGACCATACGGCCATTGCCAAGTTGTGCTACCACCCGGGTGGCAGCTCTTCCGTCGCGATGATGGAGGTGCCCCGGGCCCTCCGTGTTTTGGGTGTCGATTGTGATGACGGGATTAGCGGTGATGGGTATTCTCTGGTCTGTAGTATGGATTTGGTATCGTATATGCGAATCCGATCAGGCCAAAATGCCCTTCACAACCCCTTGAATTTTTTTGCACCACATGACACTCGTGTTCATTTAACGAGGAAGTCCCATTGTAGCATCTGACATTTCTCGGATGTTAAAACATCCTTTTCTGATAGTTTTGCAGCATCTTCCTCAGCGACCTTCATATCAGGGCCGCTGTCCTAGTAACAATGTAGTACAGACCAAGTCGCTAGTTCGAGTAACTCCGTAGTATAGACTAGGTCGCTAGCTCACCTCTGAAAAATGTATTGTATTGGAATGCTTCTTTTTACCGACCTCCGGGTCTTTATTAATGAAATTCTCCTTTTTAATTCCTTTTTGTGTTGACTCGATTTCCTCATGCAATTTTTGCTTAGTCCTTGTCGTCTTATTTTCTATGGGACTTTTTTCTTGGACATTTGCGTAGTCGTCTTATAAAGTCGGGGGATGACCGCACCTAGGGTGGCGATCTCGCCTCCAGTATTTCTAAAGTCACACCTCGGGTTCACACGTTATCATTCATGTCTTTCATGCGACCTGCATGTTATCGATCATGTCTTTCATGCGACCTACATGTTATCGATCATGTCTTTCATGTGGCCTGCATTTCATCGATCAAATGTTTTTCGTGCGACCCGCTTGGTTTCTACACATAGGAATTTTTTCTTTTAAACCGAATAGAGAATTGATGTTACCAAAAGTATTTGTTTACAACGATGTGATCAGTACAAATGTATAAATATATTGGTAGTACTTCTTCAGATGAGTTGCATTCCATGGGTATTGGGCCTTGGTCCCATCCGCTTTCTCTAGCTCGTATGCCCCGTTTGGCAGGACTTTCGATATCTGGAATGGGCCCTCCCAGTTTGGACCGAGGGCACCTTATAAGTCTCCGAGTATCTTTTTCAACACCAGGTCCCCGAACTTAAAACGTCGAAGTTGTACCTTAGAGTTGTAATATCTCTCCGACCTCTGCTTGTATCTAGCGTTTCTCATGTTAGCCTCCAATCGCTTCTCTTCGAGTAGGTCAAGGTTCCTTTCTAGGACCTCGTCATTATGATCGAACGTGATCTGGCTGGTTCGGAAGATCGATAAGTCGACTTCCGCGGGCACAACTGCCTCAGTTCCGAAGGCTAGCGAGTAAGGAGTTTCGCCCCCTTGAGTTTCTGCAGGTCGTTCTGTATGACCACAGCACATCTGGGAGCTCGCTTGCCCATTTCCCTTTTCCCCCCTCGATCTTGGTCTTGAGTGTGTGCTTTATGATTTTGTTCACGGCCTCGACCTGACCGTTTGATTGAGGGTGGTATGGGGTAGAGAACAACTTTGTGATCCTCCACTTTCTGAAGAAGGCGTCGACCTTAATACCGTCGAACTGCTTTCCATTGTCTGATATGATCGCCTGAGGCAGCCCAAACCTGCAGATAATGTTCCGCTATATGAACCTGATGACATGATCTTGGTCAATGGTCACCAACGCCTCAGCCTCGGCCCATTTTGTGAAGTAATCCACCGCTACTAGGGCATACTTGACCGATCCTGGGGCCATTGGGAGTGGCCCAATGATGTCTATCCCCCACTTCGCAAAAGGCCAAGGACTGAGGATGCTTGTGAGCTCTTTAGGTGCGATCTTGATGGAGGGAGCATAGATCTGACATTTGTGGCATTTGCAGGCGAAAACGATGGCATCGGCCCTTAAGGTTGGCCAAAAATATCCCCTCGCCTATGTCTTGTGGGCCACGTGACTCCCCAGTGTGGTTTCCATGCACGCCTTCGTATTTCTCGAAGAATGATTTGACCTTGTTCAGCGTAATACATCGGTAGGGGCATGCCGAAGCTCGCTTATATAAATTGATCATTGTGTATCGTGCGTCCAGAATCGCAAACTACCGGATCTCGACGCGATCGGGTGGCAGGAGGCCGCTTACCAAATACTCCACGATGGGTGTCATCCATCTCGACACCGGGGTCTCCAATGTTGTTACGACCGTTTGTGCGGTGGAGGGGTGGGAAAGTGTCGTGATGGTGACATCCTTCATATGGTGATCCTCGGAGGTCGCCAAAAGCATCAAGATCGAACGACAAGCAAGTGGTTTTACAATTTCACGATAGGCAACCATCCTATCATCTAAAACTTGGCAGCCCACGAGAGTTGATGGACCTACAATCTCTTAGCGCCATATGGCGATTTCCATTTCTAAGGATGGGCGCCTCATATTTGACCTCATTATTCGTTGTGGGAAAATCAAAAGGTAATGGCGTTCGGAATGAGATACCCTGGGGACTCATTAAGACAAGACCGGCTCCCGACTTCAGTGAGGTCGCCGACCCATCTACAAAACGGCTCCCACAACAAAACCGCCGAACTCTGTGAAGAAGGAATGTGAGCTCCACTAAGAAATCGGCGATGCACTCGGGCCTTAAGCCGCTTGGTCGTGGCGCGTAAGTCACCTTTGTATTGCCCCGACCTCAATGGCCCATTTGAGACATCTACTTTGAAGTGTGCGGTCGGTGGAGCACATTCGCGATGGCGAGGGAAGTGAGAACCTCGACCGGTGATCGAAAAAGTAAGGTCTCAGTTTCCTCACACTCATAACTAATGCGTATGCCAGCTTCTCTAGCGATGGGTAGCGTTGCTCCGTCTTGTTCAATGTCTGGCTGACAAAGTAGATGGGTAGGTGGATCGGCCCTTTCCGGAGGCTCAAGGTGGTCTCCGGCCGCGAGATCTGGGAACAACTTCTCCCGGGACAGTTTGGACAATATGCTCACATCCGCCAAGCACGCTTTGATTTTTTTCAAAAGCATCATGGCTTTCGGGTGTCCATTCAAACTTTGCTTTCTTACGGATCGTGTCGAACATGGGCTTGCATTTGTCCCCCATCCGGGATATGAACCTGCTCAATGCGGCCAGGCACCCCATGAGCTTCTGAACTTCTTTCACACTTCGGGGTGCCCCCATATCCAGTACGGCCTTAACCTTCCCTGGATTCGCCTCGATCCCTCGCCATTGACCGGATGTCCCAGAAGAACTTCCCCGACTCCACTCGGGTTACATTTCTTGGGGTTGAGTCTCATATTGAACTTTCGAGGATATCGGTGGCGCGAGGTGAGACAGGTGATCCTCCCTTTTTAAACTCTTGACGACAATGTCATCGACATAGACTTCTATCGACTTCCCGATCTGATCAGCAAACATATGATTGACAAGCCTTTGGTAGGTCGCCCCTGCGTTCTTCAGGCTGAACGGTATCCTTTTCCAGCAGTATAGGTTTTTCTCGGTCAGAAAGGAGGTGTGTTGCCGATCTGTTTCATGCATGGCTATCTGGTGATAACCTGAGAAAGCATCCATGAACGACATTATCTCGTGCCCGGCCGTGTTATCTATCAGGTGGTCGATGTGCGGCATGGGAAAGAAATCTTTTGGGCAGGTCTTGTTGAGGTCAATAAAGTCGATACACAATAACCGCCAGTCCGTTTGGACTTTTTTCACCGATCTTGATTGGCCACCCATTGTGGCTGGTCGACCTGTATGATCAGGTCGTTATCCAGCAGCTTCTTCACCTCTTCGGCTAAAGCGGCATATTTTCGGGGCCAAATTTCCGCCTTTTCTGGGCAACCGGCCTCCGAGATGGGTTAATATGAAGTCGGTGACACGCGATTTTTGGGTCGATCCCTACCATGTCCTTGTGCGACCAGGCGAAGACATCCAAGTTCTTTTTGAGAAAGTCGATGACTTCCCCCTTTAGGTCACTCGGTATCTTGGAGCCGATAATGACTTCTAGATCCGAGCGAGTTGGATCTACTCTGACTTTCTCAAGTTCTTCCCCTCGGAATGGCTCTTGGGCCATCTTTTCATGGGTCATCGATTTCAGCCTCGATTAGGAATTCATCAGGCTCGTACCCCATTCTTGGATTGAGGTCGCTGTGGGTTCCTTTTCTGCTTGTTCTTTTCTCATTTAATTCCCCATCTTGTTCATTGCTATCCATTACAAGTATTTGTTTGACAGGTGTAGGTGCGGAATTGAAAAGAGACGAAGAGTAAATCAAACAACCTCTTGCATTGACACGACGTTTTAAGCGGTCCGACCAACCCACTCTTGGTGGGGAATTTTACACAAAAGTAGAAAGTGGAGGACGCAGCCTCGAATTCATGCTCAAAAGGCCTTCCCAGGTGTTGTGTTCGATATAATAAATCAGGATTAATCGAACATCAAAGAGCGACACGTGTAATATTTGAATATAATAATCATGCCCGGTGGATGAGTTACTTTTTGTTCGCCAATCGATCGAATTGCTTCGTTGACCTACCGAACAAACATAACCGGTCAAGGTATGTTCGAACTCAAATCTCGAAGAACTGTCTTAAAAGCGGTAAAGAGAAAGTCCAACCGAACAAAAGATTAATTTCGACGATTAAAAAGCGTCCCTGCATTTGACGTTTGCACAAAGATCAATCTAGAAGATGAAGTTAAACGCGTGGCAACACCAATGGAGTTCTTGCATGATTCAAAGAATCCAAAGACATGCTTTACCAATCCGGCTCATGCTTGACGAAGTACGATAAATGGAAGAAAAAAGAAGAAGAAAAGGGTTGATTCAGAAAATAATCCCAGAAATATAGCCTACAAAAAATTCCCTGAGAGGTGAGGAACAGAAGAATTAGAGTGTTCATCCACACATATGAAAAACCCTAGAACTCATTCGATAACCTGCATCGATTCATCTTCATAAGATGTATCAAGAACTGTACGTGTAAAGCTCTCAGTACTACATCCTGGCTTGGTATGCCCCCAGAGTAGTCATTTATTGACGAACTGGGTCAACAAATCCATCTTATTTACTGTTTATTTTACACGTATATATTTTGTTTGCGAGTTGTAATTAAATTAGCCACATAATATTCATCAACGAAAACGACTCGTGACAATTGGCGCTAGAAGGAGGGTGCAGGAAAAATCAACCCATACACGAACCCCTAGTTAGCCGAGGCAGAAAAAAGAAATATAATGCCTCAATCTAGGAACACACCCAAGCGGAGAGGTCGGAACAAAGCCGACCATATGACCGAAAAAAGGCCCAATAAAAATTTCATAAAGATCAGGCAATGAAACTATTAATCTTGAGGATATAGCCAATGATTGGCCCACTAAAAGCAATCACTTTCTTGTTTCGAGCACGTAAAAGAGAGGCGAAAAAAAGAATTGGCGGGTTAGAGGCTCAAAAGCGGGAAGAGCAACACTCACATACACCGACAAAGAAGCAAGCTAAAAAAAGAAAACGCAGCGGACTACAAAAAAAAAGCCGATGATATGTTTGATCACGACCTCAAGGGGTCTAGACCATCGGCGTTTGGGACGTTTGAGGCTCCGCCAAAGACCGAATCGGCAATAATAGGCGGCGAGGATCCGGAGAAAGAGACATCCAACAGAGGTGCCCGCAGATTCAGATCTTCAAAAGCATCCGTATACCCGAACAAATATCGGCGGGGAACAAAGTTGTCTATCCATCACCGATTGGGAAGTCAAGGACAAACTTGGAGAGGGGATCGCCCCATCACGAGCATGATCCACGAGATCCTCATGATGGGAAAAATTTAATCTAAGTCTATCGATGGTGAAATTTGCGTAAATGCAAAAGCCATCGTGGAATTACAAGCCGATCGTATGCGACTAAGAGCTACCCTCGAGCGAGCACCGTACCTTGTTCGCCATTATCTCCCGATCATGGCGGCGAAGTCCAAGAGAAATCGCAAAGACCCGACCACCAATTCCTATTTTTTTTCGAAGCCGGATCCTCATGTCCATCTCAAAGAATTTTCGGACTTTTATGATCGCGATGGGGTACAGACGTTGACAAGGCCGATCATTCCCCATGACTTTGGGTGATCGAGCGGATAGGTGGTTTACCACTTTACCCGCATCCATCACATCTTTTCGCATAACCGGGACGGCAATTTTGTCCCATTTTGGCTCGCCTGCCCGAAAACAAAGGTTGGGATTTTTTTCCCAATTAATTAAAAGGTGAGTCCGATCGATCATACATCGAAAGATTTGATAAATGTTTATATGATGGAGCCCCGATTGAAGAGGATGCTAAGATCCTCGCGGTGGTCGGAGGCGACTTTTGAGACATGTGGAAGGCCATGCATCAAGATTGGCGAACTCGTACTTTCGAGTTTAGAAGAAATGAAAAACTAAAATTATAGCCATGCAAGATTTGCTCGACAATCACAATTGAGACAGAGCCTATCGCTAGGAAAGCTTTGAAAAAGAAAACAATGAATGAAGGGGGTACAGATCTGACCTCTTTCAAACCTTTTGAACAAAATAGCAAATGCCCTACGAAGTCTTTGGGCGTTTAAGCAGTAAAACTATCTTTAATCAAATCAAAGATCGGGACATGTTGGGAAGGCCCAAGAAGAATTGTAATGGATAAGCGTCGACTCAACGCTTCCAAATACTGTAATTATCACGAGTACATCGGGCATAATACAGAAAATTGCCGCGATTTGCTCCGCCAACTTTGGAAGCTATATGAAGAAAATCGTCTTTCCCAGTTCTTAAAAAAACCAGCGAACAGGGATTCGCGAACAGAAAAGACAGAAGACCGAAGGGGAAAGCGGAAGGTCGAACAAACATTTGACAGTGATCCCGAAGAATCACGCAAGAGATCTGAAACGTCCAAAAGAGGGCCTCCTACTATTGGAAGAGGTCGAGAAAGTCAAGAAATCCAAATGATTCGTCCTGAATATGGTCCTGTGGGTGGATGTTACCAGGCGCCAACGTTATCTAACAGACGTAAAAAGATGGAGATGCGTGCCATGCAGAACATCCATCAGGTAAAGGTGGCGAGCACATCATCCAGTTCCCCACCTACACACCAAATCATTTTCTCGGAGGACGATCTCGACGGGATTATAACTCCCCATAACGACTCCTTAACCATCAGTGCTCGTCTCCTTGGATTGAAGGTACATCGCCTCTTAGTTGATACTGGGGCTTATGCAAACATTTTGTTCGTTAATACCCTTCGCCAGATGGAAAAACAAGTTGGGGATTTGAGCAGTTATATTGAACCATGTAATCATACTATAATGGGTTTTGGGGAATCTGTAACCCGACCCTATGGTATGATTAGGTTAGGAGTCGAGCTAGAATCAACTTTGAATTCGGACATTAAGGCGAACTAGAATGTTAGATTTTGTAATCGTCGATGTTGATCCACTTATAACGGGTTTCTAGTCGCCTGTTTATTCGAGAATTCAAAAGCGGCTGTTCCACGACATTATTGTGTTAAATTTCCGACACAAGATGGAGCAGGGGAAGTGTAAAAGGAGATCAAAAGAAGGCTCGAGATTGTTTGTTGTCATGTGTACCGGAAAAAACAAAATATGGTTAACATGATGGAACAAACAGGGAGATTAAAGTGAGTCAAGCCATGAGTAAAAAAACACTGTCTAAACGCGTCTCCGAAGCGAACATGAGTTAATGAGCATGACCATTCGTGCAAATATGTAAGGCGCGAACATAAACTTCGGAAAGACAACTAATTCCCCCGATCTCCTAGAAAAAATGAATATTGATCAGCCGAACGAGCAATCGGACCTAGAGCCTCGCATAGGTTTTGAACCCATGGAGGTTGATGATGAGCCCCGAGGATCCATTCAAGACCCTCGGTGGAAGTAAAAAAAAAAAAAAGCGACTCTGTTGAGCAATTGGAACCAATCAAGATTTATCGACCCGAATGGACTGAGTTAGAAGTGTTCGTTGGTTGAAATTACGAACGAAAATCCGAGCGAAATAATTACTTTCCTTCAAGCAAATTTAGATGTGTTCGCATGGTCACACGAGGACATGGTTGGAATAGATCCGAGCATGCTCGCCTCCCTCAACCTTGATCCAATACAAGCTCCAGTTGTCCAAAAACGTAGAAAATTTAGTTCGGAAAAATATGCGGCGATGAATAGTGAAATCAAAAAGCTGCTCGACAACAAACTGATCCGAGAGGTAAAATGCCCAAGATGGCTTGCGAACCTGATTCGCTCAAACCAAATGGATCTTGGAGGCGGGTATCGATTTCATCGATTTGAATAAGGCATGTCAAAAGATAATTTTCCGATGCCCCACATTGATTATTTGGTTGATAATAATGGGCCATGAACTCATGACATTTATGGATGCGTTATTTGGTTATCACCAAATACCAATGCATCCGGACGATCAAAAGAATCTGACGATTCTGCAAATTGAAAAGAACATGTCTTTGTTGGTAACGCATGCCATTCGGATTAAAGAATGCCGAGCAACGTATCAACGTTTGGTGAACAAAATGTTGACGAACACATCGGCCGAACAATCGAGGTATATATCGATGATATTGTGGTAAAGAGCGAACATAAGGAAGACCACATCACCCACCTCGCACAAACGATTGATATATTGAGGAAGTATAATATGAAGTTAAATCCCAAGAAATGCGTTTTGGGATTCATTCAGAAAATTCCTCGGACATATGGTTAGTCAGCGGGGATTGATGCAAACCCATCAAAGATTCAAGCAATGCTCGATATGCAAGCCCCGTAAATGTGAAAAGAGGTCAAAAGTTAACCGGACGATTAGCTTCCGTAGTAAGCGGTTTATATCACGAAATGGGGGACAAATGTAAACCTTTCTTTGATGCATTAAAAAGGAAATTTGATGGACCGTTGCGAGAATGCATTTGAATCATTAAAAGCAATACCTTGCGAGATACTCGAACCTTTATCTCTAAGCCTATCCCAAAGTGAACAACTCTATTTGTATCTTGCTACATCCGAACATGCGATCGATCTTGTGCTCTCGTCAGGCGCGAAGAGACAACACATTTACCCATTTATTATGTTAGCCAAGTCTGCTAAAATAGTTCGAGCTCGGTATCCTCCGTTGGAAAAATTAGCATCGCCCCGTAATGAGTGTGCGAAAATTGCGACCATATTTTTTCGACCACTCGATTGAGGTATTATTTGCGTTTCCATTCATGAAGTCCTCCACCGACCGGATACTTGGGCGGATTGCTCAAATGGGCGGTGGAGTTAGACGATTCGGCATTACTTTTCGCTCCACGAACAGCAATGAAGGGCCAAGCTATGGCGATTTCATGGTTGAGTTGACATATCCACAAAATTCGATTTAAATTGTCGATCAACCATGGCACATGTATGTTGATGGATCATCAACAAGTTCAAGAGCCGGAGCGGCGTAGTTCTCAATTTAACTAGGCAAACGTTTATGACCATTCGATTTGATTTTCCGGCTACAAATAATGAGGCTGAATATGAAGCTTTGATCATTTGGACTACGGATGGCAATGACAATGGGAATTTAGAGTCGATGATCTATAGCGATTCTCGGTAATCGTTTATCAAAAGTAAAAGTAGTATGAGGCCCGAGGCGAACAAATGGCACAATATCAACAACTAGCAAAAAAAAGAGTTGCTCGAGCATTTTGACCAAGTTTTCATTGAACAATTACCACGATTGGGTAATTGTTCGCCGATCTGCTGGCACGCCTGGCAACAAGAAGAAGGTGAGCGAACACAATGAACATTGTGATCGTCACAACTTATACGCCCAGTTCGAGATTGCGATTTTACGGATAACAAGCAAACAAGAAACTTGGATGACTCAATAATGAGTTATTTACAAAGGGACTTCTCCCCGAAAATAAAGCACAAGTTTACTCGCCTCAGATTCTGATCGCTTTCGATATACTATTATAAGCGAGCATTTGTACAAAAAAGCTTCTCTCTTCCACTTTTGAAGTGTATTACTCTTGAAGAGGACATGTATACGCAACAAATCCATGATGGAATATGCGGAAATCATATGGTGGGCTCGTCCGGCACATAAAATAATCGAGCAAGGTTATTATTGGCCAACCCCTTAGAAAGGATTAAACTTGCATATGCTCGTGCATGTTATCGATTGCGGTACATGCTCCACTCATTCATAGCCCCGAAGAATTAGTATCGGTTTATAGTCCATGGCCATTTGCTAAATGGGGATCGATTTAATCGGCCCATTTCCTCGCACATCGGAGGAGTTAGATATGCTGTGGTAGCCGTTGATTATTATACTAAATGGGCAGAAGCCGAGGCAATTGTTAAAATCACCGAACAAAGGATGTGGAACTTTGTTTGGAAAAACATCATCTGTCGATTTGGGCTTCCCCAATCATTGGTCACGGATAACGGCAAACAATTCGATGGAAGTGAATTTAGACAAAATTGTGCTCGCTGGGGGATAAAAAGCACTACTCAACTCGTATTATCCCCAGGTCAAATGGTCAAGTCGGTTGTCAATAAAATTATCAAGCATACCCTCAAGGCTAGACTTGATAATTCCAAGGGGGGAGGATGGGCTGAAGAATTGCCTGAAATATTGTGGGCTTACCGAACAACTTTCAGAACATCAACTGCAGAGACCCCTTTTGCTTTAGCATTTGGTGCGGAGGCTGTTATACCCGCAGAAATCAAAGTTCCAAGTCATCGAACAATGACTTTTGGAGAGCATATTAATGACGGTATTTCGCTTTGAATTGAGACTGTTGGAAGAAAAGAAGGACTGAATTTGATTTCAAGAATGCTATGTACAAAAAGAGATCGAAAAAAGTTTTATAATTCCAAAGTCCGAATGTGAGGTTCAATGTGGGCGAGCTGGTTTTAAGGCGATCGATGGGGGTACCCAGTGGTGTGTTCGGTCGAGCATGGGAAGGTCCTTTCAGAGTCACAGAACGTTTACCAAACGGGGCATATGACTTGGAGGACCTGAATGGAGTCCCATTGTCTTACTCGTGGAACGCGTCAAATTTGAAAAAATATTATCAATAAAGGCGAGCATATTGTTGACCGAACACAATCAACCATTCAGTTCAAACGAGTAAGATGATCATAAAAAGAAGAATATATTATTTTTGATACTTATCTTCAAGAAAAATCTTCGACAAAGACTATTGATGAACAAAGAAGACATGTCACAACGAGTTGTCAATAGAAGATACGTTCGGGCGAGTTGACAAGTGGTGGAAAACCATGCAGGATAAGTTAATTTTTAAGCAAGAGCATCAAAAAAAAGGGGACAGAAATAAGAGAGCTAGCACCAACTATCTATGCCAGCACTAGCTTGGGACGGTTCTATAAATAGGGGCATACTTATACTTAAGAAGCAGGAAAAAAAAGAAAGAAAGAAGATGAAGAAAAAAAAAGGAAAAATCTGCGATTCTCGGAAGGAAGGCGGTTTAGTATGCCCCCAGACGAGAAGAATCCAAAGCTCTCGATTCATTAGATCAATTAGTCTGAATTGAGCATCCGTCCGGATCTGAGCTTTTTACCTCACATTCGTTATGAAACACAGTTGAAGCCCGTTCCGGACTCAAGATGCTCGGAAGAGTCATGGTTGCCACTCCGTTATTTATCGCCACGCAGCGAATAAGCCATGAGTCCCCATGAATCCCCAAAATCTCCTCCGAAGGGAGGGATGTCATAGAGTCCACCCAAAATAAGATGCCGATCGTCGATGCTCAGCATCTCATTGGGGGGGACGGAATGGTGCGGTAAAAGTTTTGCTCAAGATTTATTTTAGGCAGCAGAATGCGCGCCACATGCTCATGCTCATGACGCCAAGATAACCACAACTTGTCGGGGAGGGACAAAAGTTTATCTTCTTCTTTGCTTGAGCATGTTACAAAAGAAGAAAGGGTAGATACGACGATGTGCCACATCCTTGTCAACATCAATTCCGCGGACAAGGTGAGGCCAGTTCGTGTCTACTCAAGACAGGATTTAAATTCAAAACCCTGGTCTGATAACAATAGTTGTGTAATAGATAGTCTTCTTCAGCTATGAACGATGTAATAGAATACAAAGTGTTGCAAAGAGAAAAAGAATGATATATGTACTTTTTGTTCGCTAAAGATTTTCTAGTTCAAGCCTATTTGAGGTCGCACCTAAGCCGGACGAATTTTAACAAAGACTTAACGAGCCCAGTCTATGTTCACTGACGAGCTAATTCAGATTTCGATTCCCGCAAAGAAAGAAAAAAAAAAAAGCGAGTAATGGGTACGCAGCAATCGATAAGTCGACTAGTACTTACAGATACCAGAAGACGAACGGGGTGATTTAAATACGTGGTTGACTAAATAAGACGGCCCGAGTACGAAGTGATCGCGACCTAAATAAGACGATCGCAAGACCAAGAAAGGGGGGTTCATAAAGTAACCCATCCGTCGCACCTAAATAAGACGATCAACCGATTGCAACGCGTAATAAGACAATCAAAACCGAAAGAAGTCGGGGAGCGGGCATAGGCAAAACCCAATGTTGAATTCATTCAAGAAAAGAGGCAAAAACTCGGAAAGCAATAAGGCGAACGTAAAAGCAACAAAAAAAAAAATATCGAGCAACACAAGTATCAACATTCATCCTCAACAAACGGGTTAGAGGAAACAATTCAATATGAAATTCATTTGTTCAATTGACGAAATATTCGGACAAAAGAAGAAGTATCAACAAGAAACAGCTAAAGATATATTGTTCGAATTAAAAAGTGAAGAAGACAAAAAATTACACAAGTCTTGCAAAGAAAAAAAAAACATCAAGGCATAAAGTCAAAATTAGGGGTAGATGGAAGAGAAATGTCGAACACATTATGTTCGGTCCCCTCAATGCCTTCAAGGATGTCCGGCATCGATGCTCATTTGGGAGGCACATTTTGCTCGATTCTCGGAGGTTCTTGCTAAATCCAGACTTGATTGATCCCAGATCCAGTATGAAGATTTTGATCGGCAACCTCAGTAGCAATAATGTCTGAGTTCTCCTCTTCATCCGGAATTGGATCGTCAATTTTGATCCCTTCAGGAAGAACGGAAAAGTCACACAGACCATTCAAATCTGACATTGGGAGGTTGCGATCTGGAGGGTTATCAACCGTCTTCTTTGAAAGTCGGATATGGGGGGGCAATTTGCTCATTTGTTGAGTGTGTGGCTAACGGATCGAGCAAAGATCGGCAAAAGCGCAAATATACGAGAAATTAGATATGGAGTCAATGTATTCGTCGTCATGCAGCTTAGAGTTTTCAAGGCCTAAACGAGTGTTAGTCTCTTCAGCAACGATGAGCTGTTGGCCAAGTTCGTCCCTCTCACTTTCCATTTTTTCAACACCAGCCCGAAGTTTACGAAGCTCAGCATTCATTTCTTCTTGAGCCCACCCATTATATTGATCACCTCCTCCCGAGGTGATTGAGTGCCTCTCTTGTGTATCGAGCATCCTCTTGAGCTAGGCGAGCATACTCTTGAAATTGGCGAGCATCCTCCGAAGTCTCAAAAGCAGTTTGCTCTGAGCCAATTTTCGGTTCATCCGGACCTGTTAATTTCGATCACTTTGTCTTGAAGTTCTAATCAAAGCCAAATAATTGGCTTGGATGTTAGGGATTGAGCATAAGCTTTTCAAGAGCGACCAAAGATCGACCACTGAAGCACCAGCCCCAAGCGCATAGTTTCAAGGGGGTGGGACCCGTCAGAACTCCTCGGATCGATGAGTCCACGCTCGAGCGAGTCCGGCAAGCTTTTGAACATGCTCCGAAGACGCTGGAACTTTTGCGAACACTTTCGCGCGAAGTAATTCTTTAGGTCTAGGCATAACAACTGCTCAACCTACAAAGATTATATACATGTTGACCAAGTGAGTACAGAGATATCGACTGAAAACCAAAGCCATCTGAGCGAGCAAAATGTACACCCACGCGATTTGGATCCCATCGGGGAATGACTTATCTTCTGGAGATCGTGGTTCGAGTCTATTGGAGTCCAAGATGGAGGAGGAGAAGATGTGCCAACTTCCATTTCGATAATTCGAAATGGGACCAACAAAAGCGGCGCTCGATCGCCTCGGCAGTAAGTCGACTTGACATCTCTTGTTTGAGTTTGCTCGGTTGGCCCTCGCTCGATCAGCCCTTGTTCGCTCGGGCCCTGTTTGCTTGGCCCCTGTTCACCGATCTCCACCCTTGGTCTTTTCGGTGGTGGAGTTTGTTCGCCAGCCCCATGCTCAGCCGAACGGGAGCCCCTCTGTGCTCGACTTGATTCTCCAGGACCGGATGAGGGTCGTTTGGCCCCTTTCGCCTCCCCTCTTGTTGAGCCTCGCTCGGCTGAATCGAGCAGTTCTGTGGTTTTTTTTTGCCGAGCCATCTCAGTGTGTTCAGACGTACTCACAGCGATGGTCACAGCTGGAAAAGCTATAAATAAAGCGAAATCAGAATCAACGGGTGACAGCGAACAAAAAGACACAAGACTTGTACAAAAACAAAAGATAATCCTTACCGGAAGGATCAAAGAAGAACAAGATGGTGAGGAGGCACGAATAAACCTCCTTTCTTTTCTCGTCGGCGGTGTTCAAGGTTATCACGGATCTTTCTGAACGAGGTTCTAGATCGATCTGCCAAACGCTGCTAAAATAGCCGTCGTTTGTCTCTTATCCGTCATGGCCGAATCCCCCGAAATAAAAAGTGAGTTAAAATCAGCTCAAATTGAAGAATGAAAGATTACGAAATCACTTACTTGGTACACTCGAAGTCGGTGGGGATATCCAAACGAGCATTTGGCTCGCTTCCGAGGCCGGGCTTTTCAATCGCCCCCTACGAACCGAAATTTCTCTTTCCAATCAACGATTTTGTTAAAGACATCCTCGATAATTTTGCACTTGGCGTTAGCTTGCATAAACAACCACCCATGTTCGCCCCTCGGACGAGTCAAGTGCACTAACCGAGCAAGTTCAGTCTGCGAAGGATAATACCTTGGTTTCATTTTGCCGAACAACGCCAAAAACTCATGACCATATGCCATCCATTCGGTTTGAGTTGTGTAATGGAGATATTCCATTCCACGAGCAAAGCGGGTAATTCGGATGGAGAGGAAATCAAGTCCGGCCTCCATGGTGTCCAAATTCACGGCAACACAACCCTCGCGGGGGTTGGTGGCTCGCTTCATCGGGGACCGGGTGCCCGAGAAAAAAGACATCCTTAGGGGTTTCATAAATTCTATGCAAATTGAGCGAGCATATCTACATCAATTATGCTCGCCATTTTGCTCATTTGGGTACTCGTTCTCTACACTAATCCTATGAGGTTGTTAAGGCAAGCCAAAATTATAACGAGCATTATACTCGCTATATATGTTGGATTGTGAGGAACACCAACAGTATACCAAGTTCGGAGTTTTGCCCACCATCTACACCTATGTTCGAGACTAAATTTGCGATTCTAGCTAAAATTTCCCCCCCTCACGTGATATTATTTCTATCTACATCAACATTATCAATAGCCATAGACCTAATTTGAATTTGGGGGCTAAGAATTATAATCTAATCGTCCGATTTAATCATTACGGGACAAACCCCTATCCGACTCGTTTGGGCTTTATCGGAGTCAGAAGAAAGAACGGTAAAAGGTTGCCGAAATTGCCAACGGAATCCCGAATTCGAGGCATTTGCCTCCGATGTACTTACATTATTACGGGAGATTCTACTAATGGGGAACTATAAGGGGAACTATAATGGTCGGATTGAACAGAGGAATTCGAGCAAGAGGCCATGATTATAAAGTAGAAGAAGAATGCGGCAGTTACCTGAATGAATTTCTTCGACGGAACAATGAATCCTTCGCCGGAAACTTTCGAATGCGGAAGACGATAAGAGAGTAGAGGAGAAAGGAAAAATTTTAAAGTGGAGAAATAAGATTTAAATAGACCTTAGGGTACTAATTCAAGTTTATTGTGAATTGAGCGATGCCAAACGTAGTCTAATCGATTTTTAAATCGGGCCCAATGTAGAATACAAAGCGACGGTAGGGGGTATTGTTGTGTTCGATATAATAAATCGGGATTAATCGAACATCAAAGAATTTACATGTAATATTTGAATATAATAATCATGCGGATGGATGAGTTACTTTTTGTTCGCCAATCGATCAAGAATTGCTCGGCCAAACCTCCGAACAAACATAACCAGTCAAGATGTTGAACTCAAATCAAGAACTGTTTTAAAAGCGATTTAACGAAAGTCCAACCGAACAAAAGATTAATTTCGACGATTAAAAAAAGCGTCCCTACGACGAGCGTTTGCAGACAAAGATCAATCTAGAAGATGAAGTCAAAGCGTGGCAACACCACGGAGTTCTTGCATGATTCAAAGAATCCAAAGACATGCTTTACCAATCCGGCTCATGCTTGGCGAATACGATAAATGGAAGAAAAAAAAGAAGAAGAAAAGGGTTGATTAGTAAAATAATCCCAGAAATATAGCCTACAAAAAATCCCCTGAGAGGTGAGGAACAGAAGAATTAGAGTGTTCATCCACACATATGAAAAACCCTAGAACTCATTCGATAACTCAAGATCGATTCATCTTCATAAGATGTATCAAGAACGTGACGTGTAAAGCTCTCAAGATTACATCATCCGGCTTGGTATGCCCCAGAGTAGTCATTTATTGATTTAACCGGGTCAACAAATCCATCTTATTCTTTGTTTATTTTACACGTATATATTTTGTTTGCGAGTTGTAATTAAATTAGCCACATAATATTCATCAACGAAAACGACTCGTGACACCAGGAAACCGTTATAGGAGCTGGGAAGGTCGACTACTAGAAAATCTAACAGCCTAGTTGCCCTAACTTCGCTATTCAGTGTGGAGACCAGCTCGACGGCTAGTCGGATCATCCCGGTGGGCCTTACATTAGCGTCACAAAACCCCTTCACGACGTGGTCGCACGGGGTGATATAGGCATCATACTCCCCGAGCTGGTCCAGGGTTTTCTTGAAGAGGATGTTGCAGAAGGCACCCCCATCGACCAAAAGTCGGCACACTGTAGTTCCCATGATGTTGGCCCGGATCACCAGGGGGTCGACGTTGGGATAAATTACTCCAGCCTTGTCCTTTTCTCCGAACTCGATCGTGCTGGACTCTTCCCCCAAGGCGAGGATGGGTAACACCATATTCCTGGCGTTCTCTATCTCCCTTATTTCGACTTTCATCTTCCGCTTGGAGGAGGAGCTGGAGGCTAGCCCCCCGACTGTCCCTAGGGGGGGAGAGTGTGTATCACCTAATCTCCCGCATTTTTAGGCATGGGCGGGATAGGCTGCTCCCCTTGCCTCGCTCCCTAGTTGTTGTTGTTCCCTCGAGGCGCCTTGTCGGCGACCTCTCGGGCTGGTCGCCATCCTTCGAGGTCGTTTGACGAACTTGTCCGTGAGCCATCTTCATACAATTCTGAGTTCAGATCTTTGCACTCACTGGTATAGTGCCCGGCTTGCTCGTGAAAATGGCAATACTTGTTGGGGTTCAGCTTGCCTTTATTCTTCACTGGGCGAGGCGGGAGTAACAGTTCCCGTTCCCGGATCTGGGTGAAAATGTGCCTTGGGGTCATGCCCAGGGCGTCCATCAGTTTCACCAGAATGCTTTCTTCAAAAGGCTTGAAGCTTCCGGGCGGCTTGTACTGTGAGGCGGCCTTCTTTGAACTCTTCTTGGTATTTGCCTAGTTGCGGTCGAGTGCGAGGCGAAGAAAGTCTTGCGTGAAAAATTGGCGGTGAAAGTATCCACCGACAGGGGTGGTAGAGAGATGAACCATTTGAGTGAGTCGGTCGCCAGGTCGAAAAAAAAAACCGACATTTTCGTCGATCAGCCGCGCCCGTAGAGGCCATGTATGAGTTATACTTCGCTACATGGACCCTTGGGTCCGTGTTCCCACTGTAACGATCCAAGGTCACGACATTAATCTTCCTTTGGGTGGCCACCAAGGTGACCAGAGTTTCGAGTGGGGAGTCCGGGACAGCGAGGAAAGGGTCTGACTAGGGGTGTGCAAAAGACGGTTTGGTGGACCGAACCGACCGTAATATGAAAACCGAAATATAAACCAATTTTTTTTAACCAAACCAAAAACGAACCATATTTGTAAAAACCGAATGGTCCAAAACCGAAATATTTTGGTTCGGTTCGGTCCAAAACCGATTTTTTTTTTTTTTAATTTTCAAAAGCGAGGACAAAAAGTATACATTTTTTTCATGATCTACGGTAAAAAGAACATATAAAAAAAATCTAAGCATCAATACAGTAGTTCCCAAAAGCTAAAAACAATAACAAAGGTTAAGCATTAGTATGCTTCAAAAAGCTAGGCTTCACACCCCACGACTTAAGTTTCAGTACAATAGCCGTCTTAAAGCTTAAAAGTTAAAATAAATAACAATTCCAAACAATCTCAAGTAATGACAAATAAGCACAAGATTTAACTTAAATTTATAACGACTAGCTTCTGCCTTCAAGACTTCATCACCATTCATTAGCTTTTGCCTTCAACAACTTCTACCTACACAATTTAAAGGAATAAATAAGACAACACATATAAATTGAAGGTACAAAATTAATGCAAACATATATACATACACACTAACGGAATGATCAGATAATGTATTACCCATTGCTCATTTTGTAATAATGTATTAGGGTACCTAGAAGGAGTGCATAGTAATTAATTGTCGGTGTTTGACGATGACATGAGACCAACTTTAGGCAAATCTGCAATATAAAATAAACATAGTGTTAAAACAAATTAAATTACACATAAAAAAAAAAGATATAAAATGAATGTACTAGTGATTTAAATAATTTAGAATAACCTTTTTCAAATTTCTCAAGCTCCTCCAACTTTGAATCACTTACTTCACTTTCTGAATCTCGTAGCCAATCTTGAGTGCATATTAAACTCTCAACAAGTCTTGGAGTTAAAGAACTTCTAAAGTCATCTAGTACCCTTCCACCAGTACTAAATACAGATTCTGATGCCACCGTTGAGATAGGAACAACCAATATATCCCGAGCCATCTTTGCAAGAATCGGAAGTCTCGAAGAATTTGCTCTCCACCACATCAACACATCTAGTTCATCATCCTCAACAATGTCCTCATGCAAGTAGGTATCTAATTCTGTTTTCTTCCTTCCTCCACCACCAGTTTCTTTTCTCTGCTTCTTAAACCCTGCAAGCATTCCACGATTAGTACCACCAGTCAAGTTAGGGCTCGAGAGCGACGATAGGCTACCACTTGCATTTGCCTCACTTCCCGGCTGGTACTTTTGATTATATTCTTTGAACAATTGTCCAAGTCCATTCTTCAAAGATTGCATCACATTTTCACCTTTTTCAGACCCATACATCTTACATAAAGAGTAGTTCAAGTAATCAAACTTAAGAAGTGGATCAAAAACATTCGCCCAAAAAATCACTATGTTCATTTTTTCTGGATCTCCCCAATATTTCTCAAACTTTGTCATCATTGTCATACCCAACTGCTTCACAAATATATCATCACTCTTCGTTTATTTATTCAAAACACCACACAATTCACTAATTTCATTAAAAAATGAGCTACCAGTAACATATAATGAACCAGAAATACGTAAAGTCAAATCATAAAAAATCTTCAATAAATCAGCAATCTTTCGAACACGAGTCCAATCAGCAGACGTTGGATGCCCATTTTCCTTCAAATCAGAAACGTAACTCAATTCATCCATTTCATACTTTTCAAATGCTCTCTCAAATTTTTCAGTTGTTGTTATCATTACATAGGTGGAGTTCCACCTTGTAGCTACATCTAAGCACAAAGAGCTCTTGTTTTCTATCCTCTCATAATTCACACACTCTTTAAATTTATGAAGTCTAGAAGGGGAACTTCTAATATATCTTACAACATCCCTCACACGTTTCACCGACTCATCAACATCTTTCAAACCATCCGTAACCACCAAATTAATTATATGTGCAATGCATCTCATATGGAGGTACTTACAAGCTGCCACACTACCCTCCCAATTTATCATCCTCTTTTTCAAGTGGGTCATACATGTATCATTCGAGCTGGCATTGTCCACAGTTATGGTGAATACATTCCTCAACCCCCACTCTACAAGACAAGTTTCGATCGAATTTCCCAAGTAATCACCCTTATGACTAAAGACTTGCACAAAATTCAAAACTTTCTTGTGTAACGTCCAATCGTCATCAATAAAGTGAGCAGTAATGCACATGTAATTCATCCTTTGCACATAAGTCCATGTATCAGTGGTAAGACTAATTCTTTGACAATTGTCTTTCAAAGAAGACATCAACCTAGACCTTTCACTAGCATATAAATCAAAACAATCACGTGTGATAGTCCATCGAGGAACAATAAACCTAGGACATGTTTTTTTCATAACATTCCTAAATCCCTTCTTTTCTACAAATTTGAATGGCACTTCATCTACAATAATCATGCACGCAATGGCTTTACTAATTTCATCATCATCATATTTCCAAGAAGACAACGTACCTACTTTAGCACCAACATCTTGTTTTGTAGGTTGTAAATTTTGCATTGAATGATGGGGTTGTTCGTTGTTGGAGTTGTTCTTGCACACCAATATATGATTACGAAGCGATGTAGTACCAGTTCTTTTGGACTCATATTTATAAGTTTTAGAGAAGTCCATGCACCTAGCTTTATAAGCGATGCCATTGTCATCCTTGATCTTCTCAAAGTATTCCCACACCTCAGAACGTTCTTTCATTTGTTTCCTATTCCATGTTGATTGTCCAGTTGAAATATTTGAAGGTTGAGCAGGTTGTTCTTGACCCCCGTTGCTTTCAACAAACTCGTCTTCTTCTCGCGAGTTTGACATCTATAAAGAATATAAAATTGATCAACTCTCGATTCAAATAGGTTTTAAATTCCTCGGCTTTTATATGACTGTCTATAAACACACATAAATAACAAATGTATCTAGAATTTCAAATGGAAAAGGCAACATGAGCAATTCAAACTTGTGATGCTACTAATTTCTATTTTTGCCTGCCGAGAGAGTTCATTTATTAACAAAATATTAGTATATGAGAATTAATTCAATCAAAAAAGAACAACAGAGAATTAATTTTCAGCCCACGTTTTGTTACTCCTATTTTCCTCATAGTCTAACATATATATTCAAAGTCATCCACATTCCAACTCATGATCATACCCTATTATTCAAAGCCAATTTTCTCATCGGCGCCTAAATTCCTATTTAAATAAGCAATCATCAAAATCTTCCATTTCTTTCTCCAAGCACACTGCAATCTCTGCTCATACTCGAGTTTTAAAAAGATCGAGAAAGAAGAAGAAAATCATATATTGATGGGGTAGAGTTTTAAAAGATCGAGAAAGGTGGGGTAGAGCATATTAAACTGTGGAATGAAATGAAACGAAGAGGAAATCATGAAAATAAGAACAAATTAAAACCCAATTCAACAAGTCGTTCAATCATGACAAGAAAAACAGAAAGTTTTGGAATAAGCAAATGGTCGAACACATGGCGGGCATACCACATATAGTTACGTATAACTCAAAACTTTGGAACCAACATTACTAATCTGCAATTTCAATTTCATCTCTACTGTGTGAGTGGCGTTAACAATAAATTTACATGTGGAAAACACGCGAGGCTTTACTATCGTGAGAATACTCTTTCTTTTTAATTAAATAAAAAAGGCAGAGCATAATTAATTTTGCAAAGGCTAATTCCAATCAAACTTACTCCCTAAGGTAAAGGCAATCAAGTTGATTGTGAAACATGCATGGAACTGAAGATTATCAATTTGGACTGAAGTTATACCAGATTTTATCATGGAGGAGTAATTGCTCGAAAATGGTAGATATACTCTGTTCTTGAAGAATAGGGGCCGCCGCCGGCCGATTGGAGATTAGGGCAGAAACCCTAAGGGCCGCCGTCAATCATTGTGAGCGGCTGAGCACCGCCAAGTGTGAAGAGGAACGATGGTGAAACCGTGAAGCGTGAAGAGATTAGGTTTTAAGATTTTAACTTTTAGGAAATTATATTTCGGTTCGGTTCGGTCTGATCGGTTTTTTACTAGTAAAAACCGAAACCGAACCGAAATAAATAAAATTCATTTTTAAAAACCGTAAACCAAACCGTAAACTAAAATTCGGACTGAATTTTGATTTTCGGTTTGGTTTGGTCCGGTTTGGTCCGGTTTTAAGGTCCATACCAAAATTTGCACACCCCTAGGTCTGACCCCGCTGGCCCGCTCCGATTCTCCATGCGCTCCATCAGTTGTTTGACCGTCCGGGTCTGTGCTGCGACCTGAGCATCGCGATGGTCGGTGGTGGTTTTTTGCCGAGGGGTCGCCCGCAATGCCTGGTCGATCCTTTGGCGTGTCGTTGTGGTGGAGGTTGATGCAAGGGGCAAGGTCACGCCTCCACGATCGGCTCGGACGAGGCTCAGATTGTGCCTCATCCTCAACAATCCCTGGGGCTTTCTGAACCCCAAGGTCGCCAAGTCGGTCGAATACGTTGTTCGACCCTGCCGGCCTCCTAAGGAGTTGGCGATTGTGGACCAGGGCGTGTTTAGCCGGATCATAGGCTAATTGGCCCGCTGAATGTCCCTTCTAAGCCCTTGGCTCCTTAGTTTTGAGGGCCCGACCTCCTGGGTGGCCGTCTTGGGGGTGGCCCACATCCGCCATCGTCCTTGGCTCTTTTTGTTGAGGACAACCATGCCTTTGCGTCCGCATGAGTCTACACGAGTTCCACGGTCGGGGGTAATCACTGTCAGGGGCGGGCTTGATGTGAGCCGGTATGTTGAGAGCTCATAGAGGCCTCGTGCCCATCACGGCGTCTAGTTCTTGCCCGTTCAGATTAACCTGATTGCTCGCCATCGATATTTATCAGAGATGAGATGGATTTTCCTTCGAACAGAAAGATTTTGTAGGAATTGTACTTCCCACAGACTGTGCCAATTGTTGTACCCGGTTTGATTACCGACGAACAAACAAGTATTTTGATAAGTTCTGATCAATATGATAGCGAAAGCAATCAATGGCACACGATTTGATTACCCAGTTCGTCCTTGAAATAGACTACGCCTGGGGGCACCAAGCCAGGATTATTTACTGTATTATTTCTGCACAGGATACTAAGGTTTCGATCCTTTACAAAGTACATTACAAGTTATATTTATAGACATGGATCTAGAGTTACAATCTTCGTGGGCTTCTTCCCGTGGACCAACCTAGGGCTTCCTTTCTTGTTTCGCAAGTCGCGCTTACAGATACACATTCCCCGGTTATATCCCGAGAAATCCCCCTCCTTAACTACCCGAATCTTTTCCATGTTTATCTTCAACTAAGCTCGGGACTCAGTCGATCCCGACTTCCGGGTTCTATCAAGTCGCCTCGCGACCTATTTGCCATCCCAAGTAGGCCCGCGACCTTCGTGGCTTTCCACACCTCTAGCGACTTACCAATCTCCCGAAGTCGCTTCAAGTCTTGCTCCAGCTGGATAAAGTCGGATAATGTGCTAAACATAGTACGGTCCAATTCCCGGCTTCCACCAAGTCGGGTTATTTCTCCCTACAACAAGGCCCATCTGAGCGATTTTGGAAATTGCGCTTGAGCCCCTAACAAAATTAAAATAAACTTTAATAAAATTTAATTTTTGAAATTAGATTATTGGTTGGACCAAAATTGGAATTCAATTAGATTGATTAATATCTTTAATAATTAATTGATTTTATTAAATTAAAATTAGATTTTGTATTTACTTTAATAATTTTAATAATTATTAAATCCCACTTATTAACATGTTGATGTTAGTTATAGTCCGCGTTATAATTGTTTGGGTAGGCGGCGCCCAATAATTGTCGGACCGTATTATTGTTTGGGTAGACGGCGTCCATATAGATGTTAGTCCGTGTAAATCATGTTTGGGTAGGCGGCGCCCATAATTGCTCAAATGTGATATAGATTAACATGTTGGATCTCGATTAAGCAATTAATACCCCGCCTTTAAAAATGTTCCTCACTCAATGACCGCACAGTCGAGGTGCGACAAAAATAAATAATAATAACCCGGACTATCCTACTAACTTGTAGAAGCGATAAATACGGGATCGATCCACAGGGAGCACGGATTATTGCAATTATGTCAATTGATGAATTAATGAGATAACACACAAGGGAGGGGGGTTTGGTTTGGATTTTTATAACTAAGAGAAAAATAAAATAGCGAACTAATTAAATAAGATGCTACAATTAAAAATAAGATGGAACTAATTAAAAATAAGATGAGTTCTATATCAGTTGAAAGGGGAACTTCAACTTGAGGGGGAACTCACGGAATCAAAAGTAAATGATTGAGATCAGACGAGGCTGCAGACAAGACTGATCAAGATCAGATGAGTTAGATGAGTTCCGGAGTGAACTGATGAGCTGTGCAGAATCAGAAATGAAGAAAAGCTAAAGCCAGCAAATCAGAAGAAAAGGTTGCAAATCAGAAGATGAGCGAAAGAGACTGATCAAGATCAGACGTGATCGAGATCAGATATGATAAACCTGATATGCTAACCTGATATGATGACCTGATGCTATTCTGATATGTTGATCTAAAGATGTGTTGATCTAATCAGTCGAACTGATCAGATCAAGCAAAAAGGAAATCAGATAGCATGAGTGAAAAGGAATACTGAAGGCTCAGTAAATAAAGTGGACTGAGACTCAGTATAGGTCAAGAGACCTGAGGGTCAGGATGTCTGAAATCAGAAGAAACTGAACTCAGTCAGCATGAGTATCAGTATGCCTGATCAGACAAGGTCCGTAGAAGAAGAGGAATGAGGAATCGAGCAGAAGACAGAAGACTGAAGACCAAGACTGAAGACTTGTAATTCTTTATGTTTGTGTCTTTATTTCTTTGATAAGTTCATTGTAATCTGTAACTGATAACATACAATCAATGAAACTTTTATCTTTATGCTCAAAGATAATACCTCATTATCTTTTTTACATGTCTTTTATTTTGATATGCCTGATTGAATGTCTCTGATCTGATTATATGCTCATATATAAGGGAAACTATATGATGCTATAAGAAATTACTTAAGTATTTAGTAATGATCTATTTAGAAAAGATTCATTACTAAAGAAATTTGTTGAATGTTTTTAAATTGATTGGAGATTTACCTTTCTTGTAATAGAAAAAAAATAAAAAACACGAGTATAGGTTATATGTTTGTAACAAGATAGGTTTGGCATCATCAAAAAGGGGGAAATTGTTGGGAAATGAATTTAATAAAGAGGATTTTGATTAGATCCCAAAACCCCGAGTATGACATGTTAGGATAATCTTGATAGATGAATCAGATTGGTTTTAGAGTGTTGGGGATATTATCTACACCGTGTATAGTCGGCAGATATAGAACAAAGTTAGTTTTCAAGACTCAAGAAGAAATCGAGATATCAAGACTCGATGAGATATCGAGAACTCAAGACTCGAGAGCGAAGGATCGAGAAAACGAAGGTTCAGAGAACTCAAGACTCGAGAGAAATCATCAAGGCACAAGATTATCGAAGACTCAAGAACATCTTGAATGCTCAGTATATCCTGAATGTTCCGAGGCACTGAAGCTGAGGAATATAGCCGTTGGAATCCAGCTGACGTGGACCAACGAGAGGAAGACAATCACTGAAAAAAAGTCCCGCAGAACTTACAAAAGAAGAGTATGGATTTGAATGTAACTCTCTCCAGCGGTAACATTCAAATCCACACTATAAATACAAGTTCTTCCTTCATTATCGATGAGTGGAAGTGCTAAAAAGATAGCAACAATGCTCTGAGCCAAAAGAGCGTTATAGCCAAAAGCATTCCCACCCTAGAACACAAGTCTATAGATATACAAATATATTCAAAGAGTGTTCTAGAACCCAATCTAAGCAACCCACGATGTATCATAAGCTTAGAGAGATTTTCCCAACCTTAGCATTGAGGCTAAACCATTGTAAGGGAAAATCTCACCATAGTTGGAGACAACACCAAAACCCAAACCCAGTGGTGAAGTGAGGTAGTTGTTAGGCAAACCCGAGTGAGGGTGATAAGTCCCGTTGGAGTGTGAACTCGTTAAACATCTGTAGGCGATCCCGTGGAGGGTGATAAGTCCCGAGGCGAACCCGAGAGAGGGTTATAAGTCCAGTTCGAGTGTGAGCTCGGTAAATATCTATTGGCAATCTCGTGGAGGGTGATAAGTCCCGTTTGAAGGAATTTCCCTAGAGAGGGAGAGTGGATGTAGGACTGGTTGTCCGAACCACTATATATTGCTGTGTTGTTTACTGCTTTATGTTTATACTTGTCATACGCATTCGTTTATAAGCAAAGCACACACACGAGCTCAAAAGTTTAAAAATTGGAGCACTCTGCCCTCATCCCTGTTTTATATGCACCGAAATTAAAACGTCTTGCTTCCGCACGCGCAAAATAGGTTTTCCCACCGGGACCAACAGTCTCGAATTAAATAATCACATGTGGGAATATCTTAGTAACCAGAAACGGACCTATCCAATGAGATCGCAATTTACCAGGAAATAATTTAAGTCGAGAGTGATAAAATAGGACTTTATCCCCGACATTAAATCGTTTCCTAATAATTCTATCATCATGAAAAATCCTCGTCTTCTCCTCGTAAATTAGTGCATTCTCATACGCGTCGAGGCTTATCTCCTCGACCTCTTGCAACTGCAACTTCCTTTGCACCCCGGCCTCATCGAAATTCCAATTGCACTTCTTGATCGCCCAATATGCACGATGCTGTATCTCAACTGGGAGGTGGCACGCCTTGCCATACACCATACGATATGGAGACATACCAATTGGCGTTTTGTATGCCGTTCGATATGCCCAAAGAGCATCGTCCAACCTAGCACTCCAATCTTTGCGATTCGGTTGCACCGTCTTTTCCAGAATTGACTTGATCTCGCGGTTGGACATCTGGGCTTGCCCGTTCGTCTGTGGGTGATAAGTTGTAGACAACTTATGCATCACTCCATATTTCTCTAAGCAGGGCCTCGATTGTCCGATTGCAAAAGTGTGTGCCTCGATCGCTAATGATGGCCTTCGGAATCCCAAACCTGGCAAATATGTTAGATTTCACAAAACCTGCAACCACCTTGGAATCATTAGTTCGGGTGGCCATTGCTTCCACCCATTTCGACACATAATCAACACCAAGTAAGATGTACATATGACCATAAGAAGAAGGAAAAGGTCCCATAAAATCCATGCCCCTAATATTAAAAATTTCACAGCTCATAATAGGGTTTTGGTGCATTTCATTATGTCAGGAAAGGTTGCCTGTTCTTTGGCATCTGTCACAAGACTTACAGAAAAGGTGGGAATCCCGAAACAGTGATGGCCAATAGAAGCCACTCTCCAATACCTTATGGGCTATGCGTTTCGAACCAAAGTGACCTCCACAAGCGTAGGAGTGGCAAAACGACAAGATTGAGTTGAACTCCGTATCCGGGACACATCGCCTAATCACACGATCAGGGCAGTGCTTCCATAGATATGGGTCATCCCAAAGGTAGTGTTTTGCATCACTCTTCAGCTTGTCTCTTCGTGCCTTAGTCAGACCTGCAGGAAAAACTTTAGCAACGATGTAATTAGCAATATCAGCATACCATGGGGGGTTTTCTGCAGGATTCGACACTGGGTCACCCAGTGTGCCAGAATTTGCAAGATCTGACACTGTGTCACCCAATGTCACAGCTTGTGCTTCCTCTTTTGATACTTTCAGAAGCTGGTCATCCGGGAAACTCTCCAACAAGGGCAACTTCTCCTCATCTCTTATCAGTTTTCTAAGGTGGTCAGCCACCACATTCTCAGCGCCTTTCTTGTCTCTGATCTCCAAAGCGAATTCTTGGAGTAGTAGAATCCATCGAATCAACCGGGCCTTTGCCTCCTTATTGCCAAGTAAGTAACGGAGGGCTGCATGATCCGAGAACGCGATGATCTTGGACCCGAGCAAGTATGAGCGAAATTTCTCTAAGGCAAAAACGATAGCAAGAAGCTTCTTTTCGGTGGTAGAGTAATTTGCTTGTGCTGAGTTCAAGGTTCTCGAGGCATAATAGATCACATGTGTAGCTCGTCGACTCGTTGTCCCCAAAACAGCCCCAACCGCATAATCGTTGGCATCACACATCAACTCAAAAGGTAACTCAAAGTTTGGTGGTTGGATGATAGGTGGGGTGGTCAGCAACTCTTTCAACTTATCAAACGCCACCTTGCACTTCTCATCGAAGTCGAACGTCTTCTCTTTCTGTTGTTGGGGAATGAATTGCACAGATCTATTCGGGGTGAATATTTAAATAAAAATTTAATTCTTTAATTATTACTAGCATGAATTAATCCTATATTAATTCAAATAATAATTGCAACAACATATCATGCATATAAAAACCACGTAAAACCCCATACGGAATCTACGGGGTTTACGTGAACGCATTCTCTCGGGATGGCGGTGAATTCGGTTGACGGACTAACAAAAAGGACTTCCCAAGTATTCCCTTAGCCCTTGCTCAACTATCCGGTGGAAGGACACTTGTCGAACAATTAATAAAAAGGAAAAAATAAACTTTGTTGCAAATTCTTTGAATTTCTCAAAGGTCTCAAATTTATGCTTCATAAGGAAAATGTAACCGTACCTTGAGTAATCATCAATAAAAGTGATGAAATACTCATAACCTCCTCTTGCTTTGGTTGACATTGGACCACATACATCTGTGTGAACGATCTCTAACACTTCTTTGGCCCTATTCCCCTTGGCTCGAAATGCCCTCTTGGTCATTTTACCCTCCAAACATGATTCGCAGGTTGGAAACGGTTTAACTTGGAGAAGCTCCAGAGAACCGTCTTTCACCAACCTTTGGATCCTCTTTGGATTTATATGACCTAATCTTAGATGCCAAAGAAGTGTCTCGTTCACGTCTGATGAACGTTTTTCTTTTTTAAAAAATGATTGATGTGTTATAGAATGCATTTTCGTGAGTGGTGTGCCGCAGTTAATTGTATAGAGATTATTCGCCAACGTTCCATGACGAGATAAATTTATCAAAAGAGAAATGGTAACAACTTTATTAAAAGTAACCGAATATCCATCATGAAAAAGTTTAGAAACTGAAATCAAATTCTTTCTAAAACTCGGAACGTACAGAACATCTCTTAAAATTAAAACTCTGTCTTCAAAAGACATGGGCACTTCTCCCATCGCTCAATTTGCCACTCTCAGAAGCATCGCCCGGTGTGATGAGGATCTCACTTCCACTTAGTTTCGGGTCCGTTTGAACCCTCAGTAATGTGAAACAAACATGATCAGTGGATCCCGTATCCACCACCCATAAATGGGAGGCATACGCCACTAAACAAGTTTCAACAACTAGTGAGTGAGGATTACCTTTCTTTCCTTTCCTTTTGGGATTGGAACAGGCTGACCTCCAATGTCCTTTCTCCCTCAATTAAAACATATTCCTTTTGGTCCTTTCTTGACACCCAACTTGACTAACCGTTTTTTTTCTCACTTTTCTTAGTGATGAGTTTGCTTTGGTTCTGACCACTTTCCTTTTCTTGAGATTTGCCTACCACTGGCCTAGATCTCGAGAAAAGACTTTTGGTCACCAATGCTTCGTCTTTCTTTCCTAAATGCTTCTCTACTATCTCCAAGGTTTCTTGTAGATTATCCATAGTAAACATGTGATCACTCATCACAAAACCACAGTAAAATCCATCGAAGCTCCTTGGCAGAGTAAGCAATAGAAATTTGATTTGGGCCTCATCACAATACTTAGTTCCGAGATAAGCCAGTTTTAGAAAATGGTGTTTGACTCTGAGAACATGCTCCCCTTACGGTGTTCCTCGGCCATTTTTCAGCCTAGCCTAACGTCGTCATTTTTAAACCGATCGATCATGTGGTCTTTTTTAAAAACATTTCTTCAAGACTTTGCATAATTAATTTGGACCGGACTCAACACCTTCATGAATGTGTTTCAAATCATCAGACAGTGAAGTCAAGATTACACGTTTCATGGGTTCATTGGCCTGCTCCCAAATATTATACTCATGTCTTGCCGCATCAGATGATTCATCAGTAGGCTTACGTGGCATGGGTACATCAAGAATCCAATAATGTTTTTGTGTAGGTAGGACAAAGTTCATATTTCGTTTCCAAACATTATAGTTTTCTCCAGTTAATTGGTGTTCTTTGAGTGTATATAACAGTGGATTAAAAGGTTGCTACATGATGAACTGAAATAAATAATAATATGCATAAGCACAAATATATCACAAGGTTCGATCACACCATGCATCATATTAAAATCAAAAAAAAATATGAACATGCATCGACCAACATCTCAAAAGCAGTTTTAAATAAGCCACGTGGGGTGGGTCATTATTTAAACACATTCAAGAAAGTTACAAACAAAAGCGATTACAAACCTTTAATATCCAGTTAATAGTTGGCTCTACTTGACCAATATAAAATTCGGGGACTTGGGGAAGTATAAGCATATCAATTTTATACCTAAGTAATAACCATGATTAAATACAAGATTATTATTTCGCTTTGATCGAGCCTCGTGGGGAGGGTCATCGTCGCCACTAGTAATAACCCACAATCATCCGTTTGGAATTCATTCATGTGAAAGCTATCTTTTGACCGTCCGTGGGGAATTTCTCCAAAAGAATTCACAAATAAATAAATCATGGAGGTCAAAATTAATTCAATTTTATTATCCGGAATAAAATTGTCAATTAATTATTTAAACATACTTAGTAATTTTGAAGGTGAGATTTTTCCATTTGGCAACTCTCATGCAAACACATTTAAACAAATTAAATAAAGCACAAGATAGCACAAATAAATCAAGCAAAAACAGAAAAAAAAATAAACATATTGGGCACAAATTATCCAATTGTCATGGTTTGATTTTTTCTTGGCTTGATCTTGAAAAACACGTCTCAAATTTCTCCCACTCGATCGTCTCGAAAAATACTTCATCTCGAACGCCACGCCAAGCGGCTCAACGGGATGGACGCCTCAAGATCCGACCGGCGCTTAGCCTGGGGCTAGACAAACCTCGGCACCGCCCGGTCAGCGCCCGCTTGATGCCTCGGCATGCCTCGCGTGGCGATGTGCGAGAGATCCGCCACTCGCCCTCCGCCTCACCAGCGACTTGGCAGCGTCGCGTCCCATGCGATGAGCGTCTGGCGCCGCCCGCTAAACCCAGCCCGTCTTGGCGCAGTACCAGCGTCGCCTTGCTTTGCTTCGTCGGCGTGGCACATTCTCGTTGGGCTTTCGGCGTCGGCCTCGCCCACCCGTCGCGTGCCCGGTAAGGCTCCGCCGCCTACGCCAAGTTCTGGATTTTGTCCTTTAATTCTTCGTCTCTTCATTCCCGATCCGGTTATAATTTATTTACAAAAATAAATAAACCTAGATCTAGACTAGTCTATTACATTGATCAAATCAAACAAATCCTAGTCTACTCGTGGATTTTCTCACTAGGCAAAACAAATCCGAAAGAATCGAATTAAAACCACAATTTATATGCATGCATAAATAAACACATTAAAATCCATGACAATTGGATACCTGCAAAACAGATCTAACAGTTCTACTATCCAATTCCAAATTAAATGTCCACGAATTAAATTACAATTTAAAAAATTCAGAGCAAAACCGTGGCTCGATACGGTGCTTGTTGGGGAATGAATTGCACAGATCTATTCGGGGTGAATATTTAAATACAAATTTAATTCTTTAATTATTACTAGCATGAATTAATCCTATATAAATTCAAATAATAATTGCAACAACATATCATGCATATAAAAAACCACGTAAAACCTACGCATGCGGAATCTATGGGTTTACGTGAACGTACCTCTCGGGATGGCAGTGAATTCGGTTGGACGGACTAACCAAAAGGACTTCCCAAGTATTCCCTTAGCCCTTGCTCAGCTATCCGGTGGAAGGACACTTGTCGAACAATTAATAAAAAGGAAAAAATAAACTTTGTTGCACCACTTATGTGGATTTGCTAATTTTTCCAGCACATGGAAATGTACTTGGGAATGAAACAATCATCCCCTATTTGTAGGATAGAGGTGGTCGATTTTTTCAGTAGAAAACCAATGTGGGAAAAGACTTTTCTTGATCACCAAGAAATCTTGAATATATCTCCTATATTCTTTTTCCCATAATTAAAATATTCCACAAAAATCCCACCTCATCAATATGGATTATTTTCGAAATTTAATGATGCAAGAATCCAAGATTTGGATCTTCTTGAATTTATGAGATATTCTTGTATTTCAAGAAATACATATCTTCCATAATATCTTTTCAAGAAAATCAAGAAAATCTTTCTTGCCCACTATATTTCAAAAATTTCGAAATCCTCTTATGAAATAACCAAGTGGGAGATTTCTTGAATTTAATGAGATAATCTTGTATTTCAAGAATACATATCTTCATTCCATAACAAAATTCAAAGAAAATCTTTCTCCCAACTTATTCATAATTTTCGAAAATTTAGAGGAAAAATAAGCAACAATATTTATTTTATTTTAATCACCTTTTTCAGTTATTGGGCTATATGTTGGGCTACTCAGGGGGCCTTTAGGAGAATTAAGATTGGACCTTCTAATGGATCTTGAATATCTAATATTGAGCCACAATATAATTCAAGCCCATAAATATTATTTAATCCCACTACATAATTAATATTGCACTATCCATCTTAACCCATATTACAGTCAATATGGCTCCCGGTCATTATTTCCCGTGTTTAAGATTATCTAGCCCATTAATTAATTCAAGCCACTGAAATAGCTTTCCGTTAATTAATATCTTTTATCCTTGGTCAAGGAACAGTTCAACATTATTATCCATACCGGAAACTAATTCCACTTGCAAGATTTGGTATGATAAAGTTTATGAACCTCCAAAGGGGGCAAATCAAACAAAGCGATTTAGACACGCGATTCTTCTTATTAAATCTTAGCAATCACATGTGACCAATAATATTGACCAAGATAAAAAGTATTGAATCTCATTGATTCGCTACCCATGATAAGTCAAAGCAATAGTTACCAATCTCACGTGATCCTATTTAAGGGACGAAGGTTAAGAAATAACGAACCATCGAGGTCTAATTCTTCCTTGTTTGGATTCAAGAATTTATCCTCATGTAGGTCCTATTCGATTGCATCGGTCATGCACTAGTGTAATCTCTTGGTCAAGACAAACCAAATCGAGCCTTACACTTCAACCTTTCACGATGGGTTGTTCATTTCCATCTAGGTCGTGAATAACGACTTTTTAGTTACAAGGATTGTTAATTTAATCTTACGTGATCGGTATCACTAAATTAACTACAATGTAACACATACGAATTATTGAGCATTTATCAAATAAATATATGTAACATTCAATAATATTTAAAGCATCGATGATAAACAATTTATTTCAATAAATAAAATCGAAAATTGAGTTTTCGATTATACAAAGTAAAAAGCATACTTTTCAGTATAATCCCAACATCTGTAGGAGTGTACACAGCAGGGATGCTATCTTGGAAAAATCCTTAATAAATCTCCTGTAAAAACCTGCATGACCAAGAAAAGAGCGAACTTTCCTTACACTTACGGGGTAAGGCAAAGCAGAATCAATTCAATCTTAGACTTATCGACCTCTATACCCCTTAATGAAACAACATGCCCCAAAACTATACCCTCTTTTACCATAAAATGACATTTCTCTCAATTCAAAACAAGGTTAGTTTCAATGCATCTTTTCAAAATGAGAACCAGATTTTCAAGACCAAGATCAAATGAATCCCCATAAACACTGAAATTATCCATAAAGACCTCGATAATATTACCTACATACTCAGAAAAATACTTACCATACACCGTTGAAAGGTCATCGGTGCGTTGCAAAGGCCAAAGGGCATCCTCCTATAGGCGAACGTGCCAAACGGGCATGTGAAGGTGGTCTTCTCCTGATACTCCTGAGCAATGGCTATCTGAAAGTACCCCGAGAATCCATTTAAGAAACAATAGAACCTGTGCCCTACTAGTCTCTCGAGCATCTGATCAATGAATGGGAGGGGGAAGTGGTCCTTCCGAGTCATCGTATTCAGCTTACGGTAATCAGTGCAGACTCGCCATCCGGTTTGGACTTTTGTGGGCACCAACTCTCCAGCTCGATTCTCGACCACGGTAACTCCTGATTTCTTGGGAACCACTTGAGTGGGGCTAACCCTCGTGCTGTCTGAAATGGGATAGATCATCCCCACGCCAAGGAGTTTGATGACCTCCTTCTTCACAACTTCCATCATTGCAGGATTCAATCGTCTTTGAGGCTCTCGTGAGGGCTTGAAACTTTCCTCCATGTGAATCCGATGCATGCATAGAGAGGGACTGATTCCCTTCAAATCGGCTATCGTCCATCCTATGGCCTCCTTATGAACCTTCAAAGTCTCGATCAAGGCCACTTCTTGTGCTTGAGTCAACTTGGAAGAGATGATTACCGAGAGGGTTTGATCATCTCCCAAGTATACATACTTGAGGAGAGCAGGAAGTGGCTTGAGTTAGAGTTTCAGTGCCTGTACGACAGAAGGTAGAATTTTATCAGTAATCTCGGGTAACTTAATGAATTTTACCTCATGCAGCAGATGGTTTATTCCCGAGTCAAAGTGGGTAGTCTCGGTTACTTGCTGGAGCTCATCACGTCCGACCTCAATTCCTCTCATGAGAGTGTTATTAAGCTCGTTCCTGTAACTAGATTCAAAAAGCTCAACAACCAAAGGGTCAATCACATCAATTGAACAAACGGAAGAAACATCATCAGGGTGCCTCATAGCATCAAAGATATTAAAGTGAATTATTTTTCCATCGAATTCCATCGTGAGAGTTCCTTTGGACACGTTTATCTTTGTTTGGGCGGTGTTTAAGAACGGCCTCCCTAACAAGATAGGTACAGTAACCGAAGTATTCCCATGCATATCTAGCACATAAAAATCAGCAGGAAAAATAAGATCACCAACTTGCACTAAAACATCCTCAAGCACACCATCGGGGTGTGCACTACTACGATCAGCCAACAAAATTTCAATATTCGTTTCTTTCAATGGCCCAATATTCAAAGCAGCAAAAACAGCACGAGGCATAACATTAATGGAAGCTCCTAGATCTAGCAAAGCTTGAGCAATCTTAACATTTCCGATCTTACAAGGGATAGTGAACGTACCTGGGTCCTTAAGCTTCTCTGAAAGCCTGTTTTGAAACAGGGCTGAAACGTTTTCCCCCATCACTACTTTCTCGTTGCCCTTCAGCTTGCGCTTATTGGTGCAAAGTTCCTTAAGAAATTTAGCGTATCTCAGAATCTGAGCTATTGCATCAAGCAACGGGATGTTGATTTCCACTTTCCTGAAGACGTCAAGCACCTGTTTCTCCTTGTCTGCCTTCAATGCTCACTCAACCCTGGAAAGAAAAGGCAAAACAAGAGTATGATCGGGTTTAGAAATTGAATCACTAACCTTTTTATCACCAATTTTCGGATTACATTCCACCTTTGGGTGACCGGTGTCCTTACGCTTAAAATTACACTTCACTTTGGGTACCCCAAAGTGTCGGTTTGTCCAGACTATTTTTCTCCCGTTTCTTTGGCTGGATTTAGTGAATCAGGCTGCTTAACTTTGTCCAGTTGCTTTCCACTCCTCAACATGACAGCGTTCACGTTTTTTGGATTAACCTCGGGCTGGGATGGTAGTTTTTCACTGTTTTGAGCTTCCAAACGACTGACGACACTAGCGAGTTGACTCATTTGCACCTCCAAATTCTTGACAGTGGAAGAGGTGTTCTGTTGGAGTTGAGTCATGCTCTGCTTTGCATCTGTTCTTTGGAATTGCAGGATCGAGTGGTGAAGTTTTATCAACTCCTCTGTGGATTGCCCGGAACTTTCCATTGGTGCCTTGACTTGATATTGACCCCTTTGCTGTTGTGGCCAATTGTGTTCCACTGCTGGAGGGTTCTGCTGATTCCCGTACCTAAGATTTGGATGCTCTCTCCAGCCCGGGTTGTACGTATTTGAAAAAGGATCAAACTTCCGCCCTTGGAAATTTCCAATGCGTTGGCTTGTGCCTCGTTCGGTTTTCGTACACTGGGCTGGAACTCCACCTGTAGCAAGTTGTCTCACAAAAGCAGTTAGTTCAGTTAATTGATCCTTGATGGAGGAATCACTTACTATTTGTACCAAGGTTGCAGGTGCACCCCTTTGATTAAACTGCTGAGCGTTTGTTGCCATGTTCGAAATGAGCTCTCGGGCTTGTGTCACAGTAAGATCAGGGAGAGCCCCTCCACTTGTAGCATCAACCAAACTTCTATCATTGAGAGTCAACCCTTCATAAAAATCTTGGATCGAAGTCGCTCGTAAATCGATGTTGTGGGCTGACTTGGCACCGATTTGCTTGAAACGCTCCCAATACTCGTAAAAAGTCTCCCCGTGATCGCTTCGACACCACATATGTCCTTGACAAACTTGCCACCACGAGAAGTAGGAAGTATCTGCAAGAACAATCTTTCCATGTCAACCCAGGTCGTGACACTTGCAGATGGAAGGTAGTAAAGCCACTCTTTTGCTGAATCCTTCAAAGCGAATGGAAACGCCTTCAACTTTACCGTCTCTTCTGTCACATCTTTCGGTCGAATGTGAGAGCAAACCACATGGAATTCCCTCACAAATTTGTACGGATCCTCACCTGCATTACCATGAAAAGCAGGCAACAAGTGAATTAAACCAGACTTAAGTTCGAAATTGGTACCCTCGGTAGGATAAACGATGCATAGCGGCTGCAGCGAAAGTTGCGGGCTCGCCAATTGCTTCAACGTCTGCTCAGCGATATCTTCCTCCTTGAAATCAGACTCGCCGTACTCACTTTCAACTGGAAAAGAAAACGATTCGAATAATCTCCTCACTTCTTTAGCTTACTTTCTCAAGTCTCGCTCCAAATTGGTAATCTCGGGGCAGAATAAAAGGTCCTTGCTTCCCTTCGATCGTGTGAACATAAACTAGGGGAAATCCTGAGGAGAAAACAGAAAAGAAGGAGTGAAGCTTAATAAGAGAAACGAAAAAGAAAAATAACACGAGGTAAAATTGCAAAGAAAAAGAATCTTTGAACATCGACCGCGGGGTCACCCGGTGTCGATTGGATCGAAATTTCTTGCAACTTTACGAACAATTTGGAATTTTCCGAGACCAGAAAATACCAACGAAACACACTAAAATTCAGAAATATAACAGAAAATAAAATCTCAAAAATATCTAACAACGGGCACAAAAAACAATTTCACCGTATTCCCCGGCAACGGCGCCAAAATTTGACCGCACTGTTGAGGTGCAACAAAAATAAATAATAAAAACCCGGACTATCCTACTAACTTGTAGAAGCGATAAATACGGGATCGATCCACTGGGAGCACGGATTATTGCAATTATGCCAATTGATGAATTAATGAGATAACACACAAAGGGGGGGGGTTGGTTTGGATTTTTATAACTAAGAGAAAAATAAAATAGCGAACTAATTAAATAAGATGAAACAATTAAAAATAATAGCACTAAAGATTTAATGGATGAAATGAATGAGAAATAAATACCCCAACTCACGGTTCATTCATCCCCCATGTTAACACGACTACTTTAACCTCAACGTTTACTTTATTCGGTTTCAAGATTAATGCCCCTCAGGAATCAAAAGCGTTTCGATTTCCCGGTCCTATCCCTTAAGTTTATTTAAATGAAAAGATGCCCCTTCAAGGAAACCTTTTTAACTAAGAAGTCTAGGTTAGCCCGTAGATTTAACCCAGTTAAAAGCATTAATCCGTAGGATAGAGAGCAAACAAATTTCCAAGTACACTTAGCGCGACCTGTAAGAATCTGGTCTAATTCACCCTAGTGAATCCATTAGTTGTTACCAATAGTCTTCACATATAACAATTACACGGATTACATGCTTAGACTTAACAGACATATTTAAACAATTAACTTAGATGGTCAATCTAAACCAATTAATTTAAACACGTAAGAAATTAAAACAGATGAATTAAACAATCCCAAAAACAAATATTGTAAACGTCTCGAATTAAATAATCACATTAAAACATGGGTTCAGAAATTCCTGGAGTTGAGATAAAAGAGTTTAGCCTCTAGCAGGCATAATTAACCGTACGTAAGTTTTAATTCAGAAGAAATAATAACGATGAAACAAACTTGATTAGTCTTTTCTTCAACTTTCGAACCTTCTGCCTTCTTTTCTCTCCAATAGTAATGCGTTGATGATCTCTTCTCTCCAATCTTAGATATATATATGTGCCGTGCCCTTCTTAATTAAATACTTGGTAACTAATACGTGGCCCACTTCTTTCTTCAATTTCTTAATCAGGTCGGCTGGCTTTTACCAAATATCCTCTCCACAATATCTTGACTGAATCCCCCTTCCAAATCACTTTCTTGAACCAAATCTTTCCCATATCAAGAAATCACCCGCTGGACTCTTTCTTACAGCTGCTGGACATGGGCCTGCACTGGGTCGGTCAGTGTGGACTTTTGCAACACCAATTTGGCCCAATAATTCTTTCGCCCAAAAATCACCTAAAGACACTTAAAAACACACAAAACGATCAAGTGCTGAATTGTTCGATCAAATCACATATAAGTAATCTAACATGTCATTCTAACATAAACGAGCCCAATAAATTGTACTCTATCATATTAAAAACATGCACATTTTGCTACCTATCACTCAAATATGGTTTTCTCGTTAATTTGATAAGATGTCTTCCATCAAAGTTAAAAGTAAACCGGAGATTTCGTTCCAATGAGTACTTAAAGACCCTCGTCTTTTGCTCGGATCTACATCTAACGGGACTTTTATAGGGACATGTAATGTCGCCGCTTGATGGTTGTAAACCAACTTAACTTTGTTTCGCTAGCCCTCGCGGGGAACAAAGGGTAAGTGACATCAGTCGAACTAGGTTCGACAAACTAGGAGTTGCAGTATTGCAATTGGTTTGGAGACCTACCAGTTAGGCTATTGTAATGATCAACCCTTGCTGGGATTATGGTGGTAGTAATGTGAATCCTAGTCCATTATGATTTGTATTAGATATAAATTCGTACTTTTCCGAAGATGTCGTTAAGTATGCGAAAATAATGGAAACAAAATAAATTTAAAGGTCATATTTATTTTGATTGCTGAATATTGATCATAGGAATTATGTGTTTTAATTCCCGTTTTATTTTATTTTCTCTAGGATTGTTGAAATGAATAACTTATCATTGAGAAGCGTTTTGGAAACGAACAAATTGGCTGGGCCAAATTTTCTCGATTGGCACCGAAGTGTTCATTTGGTGCTCAGGCAAGAAAGGATTGAGTACGTTTTGGACACGCCAATCCCTGCTACCCCAGAGGCTGGTACTGAAGAAGCCTAGGCGTTTGACACCGAGGCTCAGAAGAAGCATCAAGAGGATGCTTCCCATGCTCAGTATGTTATGCTACTCGGGATGACTCCCGAGTTGCAAAGGCAGCATGAGAAGATGCTTTCCTTCGAGATGATTAAGCATCTGAAGGATCTTTTTGATTCTGAATCTCGTTCCGAGATTTATGAAGTGATGAGAGATCTGTTTAGATGTCGATTGTCTGAGGGAGGGAAGGTTTCTCCTCATGTGTTGAAGATGATTGGGCTAATCAAGAAACTTGGTCGTCTGGGCATTGAGCTCAAGACCAATGTTGCTATTTATGCCATTCTTCAGTCACTTCCCGATTCATATTCGAGTTTCGTAGTAAACTTTAATATGAATAAGACATAATCGGCTATGCCCGAGCTGCATAACATGCTAAAGACCTTTGAGTCTTCCACTGCTAAGGAAAAGCCCGTACTCATGGTGAGTGCCTCTACTTCTTCTGCTCCGAAAGGAAAGAATAAGCGAAGGGGCAAGGCAAAGAAAGGCTCCAAGCCAAACTTTCTTAAGCCCAAAGGTGGAATTCAAAAGAAGGAGAGGGTGGACAAGGATGTATGCCTCCACTGTAAGCAGAAGGGGCATTGGAAGAAGGACTGCAAGGTTCTAGCAACTGAAAAGAAGACACAAGGTGTCTCAGCCACTGGAACATGTATGTTTGTTATTGAGATAAACATGTCCACAAATGATACTAACTGCTGGGTATTAGATACCGGTTGTGGCTCACATATTTGTACAAATGTGTAGGGTCTCAAGGATAGCAAGGCAGTTAGGCCAGGTGAAGTCGCCCTACATGTTGGGAATGGAACAAAAGTTGTTGCTGAACTTGTTGGCATTTATGTTTTAGACTTACCCTCTGGTTTTAGACTTAAACTAAATAATTGTTATTTCGTTCCTTCTATTACCCGCAACATTATTTCTATTCCTATGTTAGACATTGGTGGGTTTCCTTCCATTTTGCAAACAATAATTGTTATTTTTTGCTTAATGGTGATGTTTATGGAAATGCTCCTTTATCGAATGGTTTATATTTGTTGCATTGTGGACATAATATTCTTAATATACAAAACAAACGACTCAAACTTAGTAATCATGAAAACCTGACTTACTTGTGGCATTGTAGGCTTGGTCATGCAAATGAGAAAAGAATCGCAAGGCTAAGAAAGTTGGATTACTTAGCCCCATTCGATTTTGAGTCTTATGGAAATTGTGAATCTTGTCTTAAGGGCAAAATGATCAACAAACCCTTTTCTGGGAAAGGGGTTCGTGCCAAAGAAGTTCTAGAGTTAATCCACAGTGATGTTTGTTGACCATTGCCCACTCTAGCTAGGGGTCACTTCGGCTACTTCATAACTTTTATTGATGATTTCTCTAGATTCGGGTATGTGTATCTGATGAAGCACAAATTTGAATCTTTTGAGAAATTCAAAGAGTATAAAGTTGAAGTAGAGAAGCATCTTGGTAAGAGTATTAAGACTCTTCGATCAGATCGAGGAGGAGAATATCTTAGCCATGAATTCACTGATTATCTGAAGTTGCAAGGAATCCAATAGCAATGGACTCCTCCCGGTACACCCCAAATGAATGGAGTGTCCGAGAGGAGAAACCGAACCTTGTTGGACATGGTAAGGTCCATGATGAGTTTTTCCTCTCTTCCAACATTCTTATGGGGATATGCGCTTCAAACCTCAATTTACATTCTGAATATGATTCCATCCAAATCAGTTGAGCATATGTCATACGAGTTATGGCATGGCAAGAAGCTAAATTTCTCTCGTATGAGAACGTGGGGTTACCCCGCGTTTGTGAATAAAATGCTCACTGATAAGTTTGAATCAAAAGGTGAAAAGGGTTACTTTGTGGGATATCCTAAGGAAACTAGAGGATATTATTTCTATCTCCCTGAGAAACAAACGGTAATTGTTTCTAGGCAGGCCAAATTCCTTGAAGAAGACTACGTCTTCAAGGAACAAGGTCGTAAGACGATAGAACTTGAAGAAATTCAAGAACCACAAATTAACAAGGAAACTGATGTCTTATCAAAGCAACATGATGAAGAATCAGTGGGAGCATTCAACAGCTCAAATGGTGGAAGTTTATCACTAAGTGATCCTCTTTCAGCTAGTGGGAGCGTAATTGGAGTTGCATTGCCCGAGCAACGAACTCCAAGTAGGCTGAATGAGAACTACATAGTTCAAACTCCCGCTCAAGAGGCATCCGGAAGTGCTCAAGGAGCATCCGAAAGCGTCGCTCTTGAGGCCTCCCCTGTTGACGATGAAATCGCTGTACTACAAAATTTTCACGATCAGAATGTACAGCCTGAACAACCATAACTCCGCAAGTCCACTAGGAAGTGTTTATGACTCAACCTGAAGGTTTCATATCAAAGCCAAAATATAATCTTGTGTGCAAGCTTAAACGATCCATTTATGGATTGAAGCAAACTTCTAGGAGTTGGAATATCCGATTTGATGAGGCTGTCAAATCATTTGACTTCATCAGAAACTCAGAAGATCCATGCGTCTATCGGAAATGCAATGGGAAGAATGTTGTCTTCATAGTTGTGTATGTCGATGACATACTCATTATGGGAAACAGTATCCCACTCTTGCAGTTCGTGAAAGAATGGCTGTCAAGGACCTTCATGATGAAGGATCTTGGTGAAGCCTGCTACATCTTAGGGATCAAGATCCATAGGGATAGATCTAAGAGGATGTTGGGGCTGTCACAGTCAACCTACGTAGATAAGGTGTTAGACGTACCAAAGATTGCTTCTTGGTCTACGGAGGACAGTCAGAGCTAGTTGCAACTGGCTATGCTGATGCAAGTTTCCAATCCGACTATGATGATTACAAGTCACAATCGGGCTATATTTTCGTTCTCAATGGTGGGGCGGTTAGTTGGAATAGTTCCAAATAAGATACTACCGCGGATTCGACAACCGAAGCTGAGTACATTGCTGCGGCAGAGGCTACCAAGGAGGCTGTCTGGATAAAACAGTTCTTAAGTGAACTAGGGGTAGTTCCGAGTGCGCGCCAGCAGTCCAATAAAGTTGTATTGTGACAATACTGGTGCGGTTGCGCAAGCTAAGGAACCGAGATCCAATAACAGAAACAAGCATGTACCGAGACGTTATCACTTGATAAGAGAGATAATCGCTAGATGAGAGATAGAGTTAGAACGTGTCCCCACGGAGGATAACCTTGCTGATCCTTTCACCAAGACTTTGAGTGTTCATGTACACACTAGACATTTTGATGGTCTAGGGGTTAGACATGTAGGTGATTGGCTCTAGTTCAAGTGGGAGATTGTTAGTGTTAGTGTCCTAGAGACAATCCATTGTAAGGACATAATGCTCATATAATATTCAGTATTGATTTAATATTATTGTTTATTTAATATTAAATATATGGCGTTGCACTTATTAGAATGTTATGTTTGATTGTTTGCATTTGTTCTTATCTGTGTTCCCTTGAGTCATTGTTGTCATTGAAAGAGTGAGAACTCAGATGACCTAAGCATGATTCTCAAATAGCCCCAATCGAGGATCATCGAGAATGGGATATTGATGATGCAATGGAGATTGGTGTGCGATCTGCATCATACTCTTAGAGAGTGTAGTGAGATATCACTTACTACGAGATAATAGGTATCTCATGATGAATGCACAAATACCTTAGAGGGTATTGGTTATACCCATCCGAGAAACCGTTTGATGTAGTTCCATTATATGTGTCTACGGGTGTCTCGGTCAGTGGGAGCGATGCGATACTCCTTTGACTTGAGGTCAATATGCACGACATGTGTGGAGTGATGAACTTTGACCATGACCGATGCTTGCACCCTTCCATGGGTAGATATGACTTGGATTGGGTTCATCACGAAGTGCATGTGCGTGGTAGTTGAGCCAAGAAAATGATTCATTCCTCAAAGTGGATTTAGATAGAATACTCACCTTCTCATCATAATTGGATCGAAGTCATTGACCAATGCACGTCAACTTGGACTTTGTGGCCAAGTGTGACATGAATGATAAATTAGTGATTAGAGATAAATTGATTATGTTATTTGAATAGATACTTCATCATGTTCAAGACTAATTGAGTATTCGTGAATGAAATGAGAAAATGGTAATAACCCATGTTACAGTTACATGTAGTTGCACGTTTCTCGCAACGTACCTCATATATTGAGAATGTCTAATTTATTGTCTATGGTTCAATTAAGACAGTTAGTTTGACTAATCGCTCGATATATGAGGGCCTATAGGTCACACAACAAGTAACTCCCGTGTGCGGATTATGGTTGGTTGATTAAGTATTAAATTGGATTTAATATTTAATTTATGGAGAATTAATAATATATTAATTTAGAATTAATTATTATTATTATTTAATTAAATTAGATTTAATTAAATAGGAATCCCAAAATAATATTACGGAATATTATTGTAGGAAAATATCCGTAGGGAAAAATATAACTTTGAGATTTGTTTTGCAAGATTTGGGAATATCTTCCTAATAAAGATTGCTTAAGATTTAAGCTGACATCTCTCTATATATATGACATCCTAGGATTCATTAAAGAACGTTGTTTTAAGAAAACTCAGTTTCTCCATAAAATCTAGATTATGAATTTTCCTAGCAAATTCCGTCTCAGATTCAATGTAGGCATATATGTGCAAGTCTGTCCACGGGGATTACGTGGATACCATAGTTGAGAAATCTGATATTGAATCACTGTAAGGTTTCTCGTTATGATTATTGTAATTGTTTATGCAATTAATTGTTCGTTGTTGGTGAACTATTTATTTCCGCTGCGCATGTATTATGTGTTTACGTGCCTCTAAATTCCAACAATTTGTTATAATTTGTACTCCGTCTCATGTATGAGACCGTCTCATATGAGTTTTTGTCATGGTTGTATCTTATAATTTTGACTCATTTTGCTAGGGTCTATAAAAAATGAATGTGAAGTGCAAAAAAGTGGTCAAGAGTATGACCTGAAATTCAACGGAAGTTCATACGTTGAATGTTAAAGAATCAACAAGCTTTGACCGAACAGGATCCTCGTCAATCCCCTGTAAGCACCTGGACTCGACGGAGGTCCAGGTTTGACTATCTCCTCTAGTGAATTTTCCACGCCACGAATGATAATACCTGAAAAACACGCCGGAGGGGGCTCCGGCACGGGCTCTCCGACGCTCAAGTCAGTTATCACTCGTAATCTCAGGTGAAATAATATGAAATAGCTCAATTTAAGTACTCAAGTGTAAGTAAGTAAAATCAGGTGATTGTGTGTGTTTGGTGATACCTGGATGGGATATTTAAATCCCTCCAGCCGAAGGTTTCTCTTTCTCCTCCACTCAATCCATGTTCTGGTCGTGTGTTGTTATTCGCCCCCTTACTTCTTGGGATTAACTCCTTTCTCCCACGTCTTCCTCTCTCCTTTCTCAGGGATCCTCAATCTGAGCCCTTGATTTCAATCCAATGGTTCTGTTAATCTCGGAACCTCCAGTATCCTACATGTGAACCCCCTAAATATCAGAAGGGACTCCCTCAGCCCATTTCTTAGTTCACGCGGATCAAGACTATCTGACCGTTGATATCCACTTCTCTCAACGGTCAAGATTAGACTCTCATTCCACAGACCATTACTCATAAGCCCTCTAAGGCATCTCTCGGACCAAGGTCCACGTTCTTGGGGCCGGCTCCCCTGGGCCCAATCTTCTTAGATTCATCAGCCTAGTTCGGCCCAGCTCCTTGAATCCTCAATCTCTAGGGCCCAGGTTATCCTCCTGGGCCTATCTTTTCAGTTCGTTTCACTCCATTACGCCTCGCTTTCCTCCAGGCCCCTTAACTAGGGGCCTTTATGATCTACTCGAATATCGGGGTCTTGGGCTTCTCAGCCAAGCCCAATTCATTTCTTCATTGGTTTGACTTATGCAATTATTCTTCAATCTCTCTAATATGTGATAAAACCTCCACGTGTCTCTTTCCCATTGGACGACATAAATATTCCCCATCAACTACTCCCCCTTACTCTCAAGAAGTAACTCTACTCTCGAGAAAAAATCACTCTCTTCAGGTTCCTCATAATGTTTACCTCCCTCAAGGGAGGTAATTTGTCCCACCTGGCAATTTTTCTGGCTCACTCCTAATTAAACGGGTCTTTCGAATGAGCAACTCTTTGACTTCTGATAAACTAGGGGCCTACTAAGCCACCCCTTAAACTCTCCATTCAGCGTCTCTGAATCGTCTCTTTTAATTTCTTTCTCGATATTCTTTCTTGTCATCGTCTTTCATTCTCCGCCGCTTTCTTTTCCAATCATCTCCCTTTCCAGGAATTCCTCCAAGTTTTTCAAATCTAGTTTAAACAATTTTTTCATGCATAACATCAGTTTTCTAAACACAGTTCTCATGCGTAAACAAAGCTCAAATGCATCAAACTACACATTTCTCATGCATAAAGTTACGAAATCAATCTCCTCAAATTAAACATATTTCTCATGCATAAACAAAGTATATACATGTCTTCAATCTCTTACATGCATCCAATCAAATCTCAAGTTTTTAATACGGCTCAATCTTTTCTAGTTGAACGGGTTTCTCAATCTCAATATGTAAACCGTTTTTAAGCAAGCACTTAAAAAGTGTTCACACGAATACCTCTGAGTCCAAGAGATCTCGTATAGTTGGATATGTTGTCTCCTTCTGGGCAGTCTCCTGAGGTGCTTAGTCAAAAGGTTCTTTTCTCAATTCGACACCCTTTAAGGACCTTAAATTCACAAAACCTTAGTCACAAGATTCATTTATCAATTCGACATCCTTTAAGGCCTTAAATTCTCAGAACCTTAGTCAAAAGGTTCATTTCTTAGTTCGACACCCTTTAAGGGCCTTAAATTATCAGAACCTTAGTCAAAAGGTTTGTTTCTCAATTCGACACCCTTTAATGGCTTTAAATTCTCAGAACCTTAGTCAAAAGGTTTGTTTCTCAATTCACACCCTTTAAGGGCCTTAAATTCTCAAAACCTAAGTCACAAGGTTTGTTTCACAATTCGACACCCTATAAGGGTCTTGAATTCTTAGAAACTTAGTCAAAAGCTTTGTTTCTCAGTTCGACACCCTTGAAGGGCCTTAAATTCTCAGAACCTTAGTCAAAAGGTTCGTTTCTCAATTCGACACCCTTTAAGGGCCTTAAATTCTCAAAACCTTAGTCACAAGGTTCGTTTATCAATTCAACATCCTTTAACGGCCTTAAATTCTCAGAACCTTAGTCAAAAGCTTCGTATCTCAGTTCGACACCCTTTAAGGGCCTTAAATTCTCAGAACCTTAGTCAAAAGGCTCGTTTCTCAATTCGACACCCTTTAAGGGCCTTAAATTCTCAGAACCTTAGTCAAAAGGTTTGTTTCTCAGTTCGACACCCTTTAAGGGCCTTAAATTCTCAGAACCTTAGTCAAAAGGTTGGATATGTTGGATATGTTGTCTCCTTCTGGGCAGTCTCCTGAGGTCCTTAGTCAAAAGGTTCGTTTCTCCTGAGGTCCTTAAATTCTCAGATCTCGTATAGTTGGATATGTTGTCTCCTTCTGGCAGTCTCCTGAGGTCCTTAGTCAAAAGATTCGTTTCTCAATTCGACACCCTTTAAGGGCCTTAAATTCTGAAAACGTTAGTCACAAGGTTCGTTTATCAATTCGACATCCTTTAAGGGCCTTAAATTCTCAGAACCTTAGTCAAAAGGTCCGTTTCTCAGTTTGACACCCTTTAAGGGCCTTAAATTCTTAGAACCTTAGTCAAAATGTTCGTTTTTCAGTTCGACAGCCTTTAAGGGCCTTAAATTCTCAGAACATTAGTCAAAAGGTTAGTTTCTCAGTTCGACACCCTTTAAGGGCATTAAATTCTCATAACCTTAGTCACAAGGTTCGTTTATCAATTCGATACCCTTTAAGGGCCTTAAATTCTTAGAACCTTAGTCACAAGGTTCATTTCTCAGTTCGACACCCTTTAAGGGACTTAAATTCTCAGAACCTTAGTCACAAGGTCCGTTTCTCAATTCGACACCCTTTAAGGACCTCAAATTCTCAGAACCTTAGTCAAAAGGTTCGTTTCTCAGTTCGACACCCTTTAAGTGCTTTAAATTCTCAGAACCTTAGTCAAAAGGTTTGTTTCTCAATTCGACGTCCTTTAAAGGCCTTAAATTCTCAGAACCTTAGTCACAAGGTTTGTTTATCAATTCAACACCCTTTAAAGGCAATAAATTTTCAGAACCTTATTCAAAATGTCCGTTTCTCAGTTCGACACCCTTTAAGGGCCTTAAATTCTCAAAACCTTAGACAAAAGGTTCATTTTAGTCAAAAGGTTCGTTTCTCAGTTCGACACCCTTTAAGGGCCTTAAATTCTTAGAACCTTTGTCAAAAGGTTTGTTTCTCAATTCGACACCCTTTAAGGGCCTTAAATTCTCAGAACCTTAGTCAAAAGGTTCATTTCTCAATTCGACACCCTTTAAGGGCCTTAAATTCTCATAACCTTAGTCAAAAGGTTCATTTCTCATTTCGACACCCTTTAAGGGCCTTAAATTCTCAAAACCTTAGTCACAAGGTTTGTTTTTCAATTCGACACCCTTTAAGGGTCTTAAATTCTCAAAACCTAGTTCGACCCCCTTTAAGGGCCTTAAATTTTCAGAACCTTAGTCAAAAGGTTTGTTTTTCAATTCGACACCCTTTAAGGGCCTTAAATTCTCAAAACCTTCTGCTTCTTCGAGGATGCAGGTCTTCTCTCAAATGAGGAATCTTTTCAAGTTGCACACATTCCAAGGGCGAGCTATCTGTCTCCCTTCCATGTCTTGCAGCCTGTATTCTCCTCCCTTTAAAGCTTGCGTAACCTTGTAGGGACCTTCCAATTAGCTTTCAATTTTCCAGTATGCTTCAAGGCATCGGCCCTTTGAAGGACCAAGTCACCTCCTCAAACTTTCTCAAAATGACATTCCAATTGTATGCAGCCTTTACTTGGCTCTTATACTTCTCTGCCCTCAGGTGGGCAATTTATTTCTCCTCCCCGAACATGTCTAAATTCTCCCGCATCAATGCCTCATTGTGTTCCTCCTCAAAATGTAAAAGTCTATGAGACTCAATCCCAACTTCTGCGGGGATAACTGCAGCTGCTCCATATACCAGGTGAAAAGGTGCTTCAATCGTTGCTCACCTTGGAGTGGTCCGATAAGCCCAAAGGACCGCTTCAAGTTCATCAACCCATCTTCCTCCAGACTTGTCCAGCCTGATCTTAATTCCATTCACAATAGTCATGTTGGTTACCTCAACCTGCCCCTTTGCTTGAGGATGAGCCACCGAAGCAAACCTCAGGGTAATCCTCATCTCCTCACACCAAACTTGCACTATTGCTCCGTTGAATTGAATGCAGATTATCGGATACGAAGATCTTTGGCACTCCAAACCTGCAACAAATATTTCTCCACTGGAATCTAATCACACTATTCTCATCAATCTTAGCCAAGGGGGCAGCCTCTACCCATTTGTTGAAGTAGTCAATAGCTACTATCAGGAATTTCCTCGGCTCCGCTGCTCTGGGGAAGGGGCATACTAGGTTAATCCCCCCCGGCACATAGGCACGGTGTGTGCATGGCTCCCATCTCCTCTGTAGGTACGTGGATTAAAGGACCATGCTTTTAGCATTTTTCACATTTTTTCACCAACTCCTTTGCATCTCTGACCATGGTTGGCCAGAAGTATCCTGCTCTCAATAATTTTTTAGTTATCGATCGGAAGCCTGCATGATCTGTGCAACATCCTTCATGTATTTCCCTCAGTATATACTCCCCCTCATTCACGGACAAGCATCTCAAGTATGGTTGCGTGAATAAGCGTTTGTACAAGTATCCTTCGATTATGTAGAATCGTGCTCTCTAACTCAGCTATTTTCTCCGTCCCTGAGGAGGATTCTCACCAGCTAAGGTCTTCCGAATCTCAGTTCTCCAATCATTTTCCTCCTCAATGGCCGCAACCAAAGGTAGGATTCCCCCTCTTTCTGCTCTCAAGATCGTTATGGTAGTTCCTCCTTCCATAGCCACTGCGAACTAGCCAGCTTTGACAAGTTGTCGGCCCTCATATTCTCCTCTCGAGGAATCTGTCTTACCTCGAAAGTCTAAAATTTGTTTCTTATCTCCGCTACTCTTTCCAGATATAGCATCATCCTCTCATCTTTTGCTAAGTATTCTCCTTTCACTTGTTGGGCCACCAACTAAGAATCTGTATAAATGATTACTTGTTGGCCTCCCATCTCTACAACCATTTCTGCTCCTCGGATCAGGGCTTCATACTCAGCTCCGCTATTTGAGGTATGAAACTCAAACCAGACTGCAAATTGCAACTCTCCTCTGCAGGGATCTATGATTAGTATACCTGCACCACAACCAGTTATTATAACTAAACCATCTACATACACCTGCCACTCCTTCTCAGGTTCAGGGCGGGTAGTCTCCTGTATAAAATCAAACAAGGCTTGCGCCTTAATCGCTCTTCGTGGTTCAAAATCCACATCGTATTCTCCAAGTTCTACAGCCCATTTGACCATCCTTTCTAATAAATTTGCTCGACCTAACACCTGTTTAAGGGGATAGTTAGTTCGAATAATTATCTCATGCGAAAGAAAATAATGCCTTAGCCTCCTTGTCGTGACCATGATGTCCGAAGCTACTTTCTCTGTTTCAGAATATCTGACTTCAGCTCCCTGGATCACCTTGTTCACATAATAAACCAGCTTCTGTGCCGCTCCTTCTTCCTTGATCAATACTGAATTGAGAGAATTCTCTCCCACTGAAAAATAGAGATATAGTACATCTCCAATCATCGGCTTAGTTAATTGAGGTAGTTGAGCTAAGTGCTCCTTCAAACTCTCGAAAGCCTTCTGGCATTCATCATCCCAAGAAAACCTCGTTCCCTTTCTTAGTACCTTGAAAAAGTGAAGACTCTTCTCTGCGAATTTGGAAATAAATCTTCTCAAAGCCGCAATTCTCCCATTCAGCCTCTCCAGCTCCCTGCTATTAGTAGGAGGCTGAATATCCAGCACTGCTTGCATTCTCACGGGGTTAACTTCAATGCCCCTCTGCGTCACCATGTATTCCAGGAACTTCCCTGATCTCATGCCGAAGGAACACTTCACTAGGTTGAGTTTAATCCCATTGGCTTGGATCAAGCCAAAGGTCTCCTCCAAGTCTCAAGGTTTCAGAGTAAGCTTGACGTCCCTCGAGGGACTTATTAACTCAGGACCTTAATCAAAAGGTTTTAGACTCGACACGCCTCAAAGAGTGTCATTTCTCAAAATCATAATCAAAAGAGGGGTTAATTTAAACCCGAAGCATTCCGTAGGACTCAATTTTCCCACCAAAGAACATCAATCTCATGCATAATAGTATAAACTCCAAATTCTTAAAGTAAGCACATACTGTAAGTATGAAGCTATTAACTAGGTTTCTCCAGCCACACATATCTCATGTTTAAAATTATAAACTCAGTATCCTCCAAATAAACACATATATCATGCGTATAATCATAAATTCCATTCCAAATTATATCTCTCAAGTATAAAGCTGCAAACTAAAAAATCCTCAAACTAAACACATATTGCATGCATAAAGTTATAAAGCTCAATACCCTCAAACATGTATAACATGTCTGAACTAATTCTCCTCATACACACAACCATCAATATAAAGAAATCGCGTAAGTACCTCCGAGCCCAAAGGGCTCTGTAATCAACTCAAATCAGACTCCATTCACCTCTCTAAAGGTTTTGTGTACTCCATTGGACAACTCCATGAGACCTCCTCTTGCGAAGTCCATTGTCTAGTCCTTCTCAATCTCCAAATCTCATTTGTCTGATCCCGCTCTCTGGGCCTTCTCCTTTTTACCTCTCTAAAGGCTTTGTATATTCCGGCTTTCCGCCTTCTTCAATTAATCGCAATCTCCATCTCGATTTCTCAATCTAGTAATCTCCAAACCTCAATCTCGATTTCTCAATTTTGTAATCTCCAAGTCTCTTCCTTCTGAGCTCGTTCTCTGAGCTCTCTCCCGTCTATGTTTCTGAAGGTTTCTCATATTCCATCTCCGAGCATCCTCCAATCAATCTCAATCTTCACGTCTCTTCGTATGAGCCTGCTCTTGGGGCCTTCTCCTCTTCATGATTTGTCTTCATTAATTTATTATCCTCAAACATCAAGATGAAATAGTTATCAACATTCAGAGGGACACCGTGTCTCGGGATATCAGAATAAACACAAAAAGTAAAAAGAAGTGTACCGCACATGCCCTACTTAGGTAGTGTTATTTTCAACTCTTTCGCATTTCTAGCATTGTGTACCGAAAACCTGCATGGTTTACACAGCGTCCTCCACGTATCTTCCTCAATATAATTTGTGTAACATCCTTCATGTATCTCTCTCTACTCATACTCCCCCTCATTCATGGACGAGCATCTCAAGTGTAGTGTCGTGAATGAACATTTATACCAGTATCTTTCGGTCAGGTGAAACTGTGACCTCCAATTCTCTAGTTCCTCCTACGAGGAGAATCCTCATTTGTTGAGGCTTTTCAGATCTCAATTCTCTAATCATTTTCTCCTTCCATGGCGCCCTAAGGGCTTTCTCCAGATTCGCTCTCATACTTTAACTGGGCACATCATCAATGTGCACTTCCATACATCGACCCAATGGGTTATAAAGGATTTTATCAACCATCTCTGGTTTCTTTCCAGGAAACAGTTGTATTTGGTGATATCTTTGGTCATCATCCCCCATGCTCGGCAATTCAATCCTTTAAATCCTCCGACTGGCTGATTTGGGGTCCAGGACCCTAATTTGTTCAAGTCTCTAAAAGCAATATACCATCTCCGTATTCTGGCTCCTTTCAAGACCAGAAACAAGCAACTCAATCAGTTCGATATATCCAGCTCTTAGTAGCTTCCTGATCTCTTTCTTGATAATTCCATCTTTTCTCGTGTCTGAAAGTTCTCAACTTTTGCTTCTCTGTTTCACTGGTCTTTCCCCTGGCTTTACATTAAGATAATGCATAGCCACATCTGGGGGAATCCCTGTCACGTCCTCGGGTGAGAAGGCAAAAATATCTGCATTCCTCCTCAAGATCTCGATCATCCGTCTTTTCCTCTTGCTCCCTCGAGAGCTCTTTCTCTGTAAACAAACTCCTTCAAGTGACCCACCGGGGTCAACCTTTCAATCTCATCCTTCAAATGGAAACATTGGTTAGTATCATGGCCATAATCGTTATGAAAATGATAAAACCTATCAGATTTTGGCTTCGATGGTCCTCTCGCTCTAGACCATGGAAATTTCATTTTTGGGAGATCTCCTGCCACCTCCAGAACCTCTGCTGGCTGAATCCTCAAGGGGGTGTATTTCTCAAACCTGGGTCGAGGTCCGCCTCCATAGGTACGTGTAGACTCCACCCTGGTCTCTATCCAGGACTCAGTCTTACTCTCATTCTTGCTTCTTCTAGAATCTGATTCTCTCTTTTTATCTTGGTGTGTTGATTTAGCCTCAGCCTTCTTGGCCTTCCTGATTTTCTCCAGAGTGACGTACTTCTCAGCCCTATTCAGTAGGTCATCGAAGGACGTCACATGTTTCTTGGCGAGGGATGAAAATAAGTCCCCATCTCTCAATCCATTAGTTAGAGCATTGATCTTCACCTCTGGAGTAGCCGTAGGAACCTCTAGAGCAGCCTGATTGAAATGCTTCAGAAATTCTCTCAAGCTTTCGTTCTCCCCTGCCTCATGGTGAATAGAGTCAGGGTTGCCCTCGGTTGCCTCCTGGAACAGGCAAATTGATGCAGGAACATCTGGTTGAAACCTACAAAAGAGTGTATAATATTTGGGCCCAGCTGGCCAAACCATTGTTGAGCAGCTTTTGACAAAGTAGTTAGGAATACCCCACATTTCACGCTCTTACCATATCGGTTCAACAGGGCCACATTCTCAAATCGACCCAAGTGTTCATACGGGTCAGTAGTTCTATCATACTCAAAAGTTAATGGTTTAAAACCAAAGGGCAATTCATCACTCAATATATTATCAAATAAATGACAACTAGCCACGGGTTTAGCATCACTTACCCAATTCATCTGCTACCTCATGGTTTCCATCTGTTGCAGACCTCGTGGTCTTAATAATTAATTGAATCATCAAGAGAGTTTTTGTGCTACTCTCGAATTGTACCTCCAGGTTACGCTGTCCACCTCGATGGGCCGACGGACCTCCAGTCTGCACTGGGTGACCCCCGTGTCTCATCTCGAGATGAGTAAAAAACTTTATCCTCTCTGCCATCTTGTTGCCCTAGTTTCGAAAAATCTGGGAACCACTTTATTCTTGACTTAGTCTTCCCCCTAAAGTTGGGGGTATTTAACTGATCATATTCCCTTTAAATCAGGAACCACTTTCTAGTTCTCTGTTTGTATCCCTGAAAAATAAGAAGCTATATCTTGTTTGTTGACTCAGTCCCCCACTAAAAGTGGGGACTATGAACTGCTTTCTCCAGGGGAACCTCGTGGCACCCCTATTTTTTGGACACTCAACATCCAATAATACATCCAGATTTAATTAAACCCAGAATGCATTGAGAATATTCAAAGATTTCACAAAATTATCCAAAGATTTCATGCAATCATCTCAACTCTTATCACTACTCCATGATTTTTCACATAACATTTTAAAAACAAACATCCGTTTTCTCACATATACACATAGCATATATATCTAGCAGCTTCTTTGAACATATTTCCCAAAAAAAAAATTCGTAAGTCCAAAAATAACAGCTCTCTAGAGCATAAAATCAATGGATCCCTTCAGCGACGAAGCTAATTCCATGAAACGAGCCTACAAGAGACGTCATCATCCATATATCAAAATTCACGCAAATCATTCACATAATCAAAACGAGATGAAAATGATTACTCAAGATTCAATTATATCCATGATCTCACTCCAAGTTCTTAACTTAGCATTTATAAGCTAGATTATTTAGAAGGAGAATTCAGTAAAATTTCAAGAGCAACTCACGTCTTGCTCAGATATTCCCACAGACGGCGCCAATTTGATGTGCAAAAAAGTGGTCAAGAGTATGACCTGGAATTCAATGGGAGTTCATACGTTGAATGTCAAGGAATCAACAAGCTTTAACCGCACATGATCCTCGCCAATCCCCTGTAAGCACCTGGACTCGACGGAGGTCCGGGTTTTACTATCTCCTCTAGTGAATTTTCCACACCACGAACGAGAATACCTGAAAAACACGCCGGAGGGGGGCGCGGGCTCTCCGACGCTCAAGTCAATTATCACTCTTAATCTCAGTTGAAATCGTATGAAATATCTCAATTTAAGTACTCAAGTGTAAGTAAGTAAATTCAGGTGATTGTTGTTGATACCAAAAATATGATAAGATGATTAAGGCATTAATGTGGCTATGATTGGCATCAAAACATTTATGATTTGGGGTTGGTGAGAGTCAATGAAGATCAAAATAAATGTTCTTCATTAAAGTAGTGATAATGTTCCTTAAGGCTTGATATTTGAAGTATTGGAAAGCAATAAATTGCAAGAGTGTTTGGGTCAAAGGCCTCTTTTTGGCTAATAAAGCCTTTCTATTGAATGCAAATGTTGGAACCCTTAAATGAGCTTTAATTACATGTATTTATACTACAAACCCTTGGGGTATAGCCCCTCTAGGGGCCTAGGACCTAGATATTTAATGGCTCGCAGGGAGCATTAAATGACGTCGACTTTGGTTACTGGGTAGAGTGCTCCAATGAGATTATGGGGCGACCTTCTTGCTTTGGGTTGCTCGCTGGAGGTCGCTGGCACTGTACCTGAGGGTGTTCTGTTTTAATCACTTTTTGAAAGCCAGAAGTCAGTTTCCCGTTTGGGGAAAGTCTTCTCTGATCCGACTTTCTTCCCGAGGTTCAGAATCGCAGGCGCCGCCATTGGGAACATGTGCCTCGCCAAGGTCGCAACCCGGTTACCTGTTAGTTCGTGGTCATGCAGCTCGGGCGAGGTTAGACCTCGCCCCGACATAGATATGATCAAGCCCCTCTTGTACGAGCGACCTGCTTAAGTCGCTGACGGGTCGGGCTAGGGCTTCATTGGATGTATTATGCAAATTACTCCTAAATGTTAGGCCTCGCGTGCAGTCTAATTATTCTGGCACAACAATTGCCCCCCAGGTCGTTCGTCGAGCTATTGAGCTCGCGTGGGATCTGGTATGTGACACGCGTCTTGATTTCCGGTTAAATTTTGGCGCCTTTGCCAGATTCAGTGTGACGTTTCATGTTTCGAGGCAACTCTATAGTGACGTCTGCGGCCACTTTTGCAGGTGTGATGATGGCGCGTGTTCATCACGCGCCGGATTTCAAGGGTCGCAACACGAGGGTGGCCTCGGCCCGTGAGCTCCACGCGCCCTAAACTTCTCTCTATATAAGTGAGGTTTTCCTCCCATTTCTCACTTTCCCCAAATCTGCAATATCCCGGTTTCTCTCTGCCTTTGCTCCGCCGCGCTTGATCGTTGCCATCGCCGGAATTCGCAGACTTTAGGTAAGGTATTTCCCAAACCATCTTCTTTTCTCAATGGATATCCCCCCCCTTAAATCCATTTCGAACCCCCACGCCGGAGAGGGCTCCTCCTCTCCTCCACCGGGTTCAGTAGTGGTCCTCCAGTTTTCGACATTTCTTCGGGCTCCACAACCCTCGACGAGTTGAGCGTCGGGGATTTGGATTTGGACTCCCATTTCTCCGATTTCCTCCGAGAAGATGATGTCGTGGACGGTGATGACGATGATCGGGTGGAGGTTCTGGGGGAGTATCGTTCGAACTTCCGAATTCTCTCCGACGAGGATGCAGTCAGGTTAGGAGACCGGTTGGGTTCGAGTCGAGCTGACCCTCCAGAGGTCGGCCCTTCAGCTAGATCGGGGGTCGCGGAGACTCTCCTCCGGGACAGGGGTAGGGAGCTCGCAGAAGTGATGGGACCGCGACCTCCGGTCCTCCGAGGACCTCTCTAAGAAGAGTCGCCACGACATCCCCGCCGACAATCCACCCAAGTCCAAGAGCTCCCGCCGCGGCCACATCCCGAAAGGCGAGCGCGAGAAGGACGACAAGTCCTACGTGGCTGGTGTCGGTCGATTGAGTAAGTATTTTTTTCCTTGTGTTCTTTTATTTGGTCGCAATCTATCCGTGCACTAACCCTGCTTATTCTGCTTCTTTTGCAGGGAGGGGTCTTCTCATCCCGTCCTTGTGTCCAATTTCCTCCACAGCCGATCTCCAGACTATCTCCGCGAGCTCCCGGACTACCTCCGCCGGGGGCTTGCTCGCTCCCTGCCAGGTCGTGGACCCTCGGCCTGGATCAATCGATTGAGGACGCTGGACTGGTGGGCAACATCCAGCTAGCCATGGGATAACATATGCCAGGATCTATCGGGATGACCTCATAAACACAAATTTAAATTAAAATTATTACTAGCATGAATTTACATAAGTGAATTCAAATAATAATCAATCCAACAACAACATGCAAATAATATTTCACGTAAACGATCCTAGCATGCAGAATTTCTAGAAGTTTACGTAAGTGTACCCGTTGGAGAAACGATTTGAGACAGACAAGATCAAGTATCTGGATACCCACCAAAAGTCCTTCTCAAGTATTCTCAAGTCCTCGTCCAATAACCCCGGTGGAAGGTTCTCCAATGAACGATTTATAAAACAAAGGAAAATAAAATATTGTTGCGCCACCTTTGTGGATTTCTAATATTTCCAACACATGGAACAATAGTTGGGAATGAAAAATTAGTCCCCTATTTATAAGTGAGGGGGAGGGGGGTGGATTCAAAATTTTCAATGCAATTAGGGCTAGGAAAGATCTTTTCTTGATCTCCAAGAAATCTTGAATATATCCAATATATTCTTCTTTCCATGTGTATTATTTCCACAAAAATCTCACACCCTTATTTAGCCTTAAATTTCGAAAATTTCAAGAAGATTTGCAAGATTGGATCTTTCTTGAATTTATGAGATATTCTTGTATTCCAAGAATACATATCTTTCTCCATAAAATCTTTCCAAGAAAATCTTTCTTCCCTTTTTATTCACTATTTTTTCAAAAATTCCCAATAAAGAGACCAAGTGGGAGTTTTCTTGAATTTATGGGATAATCTTGTATTCCAAGAATACATTATCTCATTTCCATAAAATCTTTTCAAGAAAATTCTTCTCCCTCTTTTCTTTAATATTTTCGAAATTATTGAGGAAATATTGCAACAATAATTTATTTTATTTTAAGCACCTTTTATTTATTGGACTATAATTTGGGCTACTTGAGGGGCCTTTAGGAGAATTAAGATGGACCTTCCAATGGACTTTTGAATTCCAATATTGAGCCACAATATAATTCAGTCCATTAATATTAATTAATGCCACTATATAATTAATATTGCACTATCCAATCTTAACCCATATTACGGTAATATGGCTCCCGGTTATTATATCCCGTGTTTAAGATTATTTAGTCCATTAATTAATTAAGCCACTGAAAAGCTTTATATTAATTAATATATTTATCTTTGGAGTAAGGACAACCCAACTTTATTATCCATACCGGAAAATGAATTCCACTTGCAAGATTTGGTATGATAAAGGTTTCGGGCCCACCAAGGGGACCAATCAAGCAAGACATAACAAGCACATGATTCTCTGTATTAATTTAGCAACTATCGTGCAATTAATATTATTGCCCAAGTTATAGGGTATCGAAGTCGCAATGATTCTCTTCCCATTTATAAGTCAAAGCAATAACTACTAATCACACACAGTCCTTATTAAGTGACAGAGATTAAGAAATCAATAACCACTGAGGTCTAACTCTTCATCCCTTAAGTCAGTGCGATTGAGTTTATCCTCTCTGTAGGTCCACTTCAGCACATCGAATGCACTAGTGTAATCTCTTGGTCAAGACAAGTCAATCTGAGCCTTACACATCAACTTCTACCAATAGATTGTTCGGATATATCTAAGTTGTGAAACACGCACTCGTATACAAGGAACTGTTAACGTGATCTTCTGTGATCTGGTATCACCACGTTAACTACAATGTAACGCGTGCTATGAATGGTTTGCAATAAATATATATAACATTCAATCATATTTAAAGCAACAGTGATAAACAATTTATTTCAGTAAATAAGTGTTTAATACATAGGTTATACAAAGTAAAAACATACTTTCACATATAACCCCAACAGTATGGGGGTCGGATGATGGCAGTCATGTCCAAGGCCTCCGAGGACTTCACTTCGGTGGATGAGCGAGTTCGGATGGCCGTTAAGGAGAAGAATCTCACGGAGGCGGCTAGGAGGGAGGTCGTGGACCAGAAGAACGTGGCCCTAGGGTTGGTGGAGACGATGAAGACTTAGGTTGGGAACCTTGAGCGGAAGGTCGCAGAGCTGGAGACCTCGGTGGCGGGCATGGACATAGAGCTGAAGGCCAGCTGGGCGGAGGTCGGGATACTGCGGGCGGATCTGGATCTCCGGGAGAATGCCGTCCAGGAGAAGGATGAGACGCTCCGCCTCCTGAGGGGGGAGTTCAAAGAGAAGGATGCCGAGCTGGCTGCCCTGAAGGAAGAGAACGCCGTCCTCGAGGGCGTGGGCAATTTTGCCTCGGTGGAGGAAATGGCGAGGTGCATTCGAATTGCCCGTGCCTATCCTGAAGGGTCGGCCGTAAAGGGGGCTTTGATGGCGGAACTATCGGCCTTCTTTGACCGCAACCCACCGAAGCCCTTGGACTCCTTCCCGATCGCTGACCTTGGACCTGATGGACTTGACCTGAGTCGGTTTGAGGGCGTCGAGGACTTGGATCTCTATGATCCGGCCTCGGTCACTTTGGTAACTGGCCTGGAGAAGGTCGTGGAAGGAGAAAACGCACCTGACCTCCCGCCCGCACCGGTGGAAGGGGAGGATCCGGCTCTGGGGGCCCAAACCTGAGTCTGGCCTTTTAAGCAAATCCTATCATGTTTTTTCCTTTTTTTTCTTGTTTTCGCCCGCGAAGGCCACATTTGTACAATTTTTTTCTTTTTAATGGAATGCCCCATGGGCTTTGATTGTTTTTAGTTTCACTTTACTTTTGTTGTCTTAATTTATTGCAACTTAGCGAAAAATAGCTTATGGCTTGCTCATCTTTCTTACGTCGTCTTAAAAATTACAACTTAAAGAACTCGGCAAACAACAACTTGGAATTTTTTGAGCTATCGAGCTCGCATATGTCATCTTAAGAATTAGCGACTTAGCAAACTTATAACTTGCAATCTATTTTGAGTTATCAACCTCGCCTGTGTCGTCTTACTTGGTAAACAATAACTCGCATATGTCATCTTAAGAAATTGCGACTTAAAGAACTCGGTAAACAATAACTCGGAATTTTTTTTGAGCTATCGAGCTTCGCATATGTCGTCTTAATAACTTGCGACTTAGCGAACTCGGTAAACAATAACTTGGAATTTTTTGAGCTATCGAGCTCGCATATGCCGACTTAAGAACTTGCGACTTAGCGAACTTATAACTTGTAGTCTTGTATTTTTTATTATTCTTATCGTGCTCGCACATGTCGTCTTAAGAAATTGCAACTTAGCGACCTCGATTTACTCTAACTATGCTTGAGGCTAGTGGACCGACCAATTGACCGACCTGCCCCTCTAATTTTCGATTTGATAGAGGATAAAATGGGAAAATTGGAACTTTGTATTTATGAAGGAATAATCACTACATTTATCACTGGGGTAGTTCCTATACTCTATATTAATAAGCTCGTGCTAAAGCCCCCTCCTACTGATAGTATTTCTTCAGAAAGGTCGCGTTCCATGGACACTGAGCCGAAATGTCGTTGATGTCTTCAAGCTCGTATGCTCCGTTAGGTAATATCTTCATTATCTTGAAAGGGCCCTTCCCACGTTGGGTCAAAAGGTCCTTGATTGACTCCTTGTATTTTTTTCAACACGAGGTCGCCCCTGCGGAATTGGCAAACTCTCATCTTCGAGTTGTAGTACTTTTCCGACCTCTGTTTGTAGATTGCATTGCGGATGTTTGAGTTGATACGTTTTTCTTCGAGGAAGTTGAGGTTGGCCTCTTGAGCTCGATCGTTGGTTTCATCGATAGCTTATGATGTTCGGTATGTCGGGAAATGTATCTCTACTGGGATGACTGCCTCCGATCCAAAAGCGGGGAGAAAGGTGTTTCCCCTGTTGAATTGCGGCAGGTGGTCCGATATGACCAGAGTATCTCGGGAAGCTTGCTCGCCCAAATCCCTTTTGCCCCTTCGATCCTTGTCTTGAGTGTGTGCTTGATGATCTTATTAACCGCCTCCACCTGGCCATTTTACTGTGGGTGATATGGGGTGGAGAAAAGTGTGGTGATCTGCCACTTCTCGAAAAATGCCCCGATTTCCCATCCGTCGAACTGCGGTCCGTTATCTGACACAATTGCCTGGGGTAGGCCGAATCAGCATATGATGTTCTTCCATATGAATCGAATGATCATGGCCTAATCCGTGCTCCCGAGGGCCTCTGCTTCCGCCCACTTAGTGAAGTAGTCGACCGCGACTACCGTGAACTTGACCTTTCCCGGTGCCGTGGGTAGCGGTCCGATCAGGTCGATGCCCCACTTGGCGAAAGGCCAAGGGTTGTATACTGATGCGAGCTCTTCTGGGGCGACCCTAATTTTTGGTGCGAAGACCTGACATCTTTTTCATACCTTGGCGAAGTCGAGGGCGTCTTGCTTCAGCGTTAACCAGAAATAGCCCTGTCGCAGGATCTTGTGGGCGAGTGAGTGCCCTCCAGCGTGGTTACCACATACCCCTTTATGTATCTCCTTTATGATCTCTTTGCCGATATCGGGGGTTACACATTTTAGCAAAGGGAGGGCGAAACCTCGCTTGTATAATTGATTGTCGATGATCGTGTATCGGCCTGTCCTCAGTTGAAGTCAGTGGGCCTCGACATTGTCAGTGGGGAGCTCGCCATTCTTAATGTACTTAATGATCAGACTCATCCAGTTATCCTCCTCGGCGGCCATAGGCGTGACAAGGGCCGGACTGCCCGACGGGGCAGCGAGCTTGATGATTGTTATGTCCGACATGTCGGCCGCTTCTTTAGACATCGCCAGCCGAGCTAGAGCATCTTCTTGGGTGTTTTTCTTCCTAGGGATCTGGGATATCTCGACCTGCTCGAGTTTCTCGATCAGGTTTTGGGTATCTTGTGGTAAGCCATCATCTATTCGTTTCTCGCCTCGTACTCGCCCGTCATCTGGAAGGCTACCAGCTGAGTATCGCAAAAAATCTTGACGTGTTGTACTCCTATTGCCATGGCCATCTCTAGGCCATTGATCAGGGCTTCGTACTCGGCTTCGTTGTTTGTTGCTTGAAAATCGAAACAGATTGCAGTTGTGAATGATCTTCCTTCCGGGCTGATTAGCACTACGCCTGCCCCAGCTCGATCACTGGTTGTCGACCCATCCACATATAATTCCCAAGGTTGCCCCACTGTTTTCTCTTGCTTAGTCGGGAAAGTTAATTCCACGAGAAAATCCGCCAATGTCGTCCGGGGTGCGTATGTTATGTCAAACTGTCCGATCTCTACCAACCACTTGAGGCATCGTCCTGTGGTATCTGGTCGATGGAGTATTCGCCGCAATGGTAGCGAGGTCAGGACCTCGATATGGTGGTCAAAAAAATATGGTCGGAGCTTTCGGACTCTCATAACGAGCGCATAGGCGAATTTTTCCAGAGGGGGGTATCTTAGCTCGGTGTCGTTCAAAGTCTGGCTCACGAAATAGATCGGCAGATGGTCTTGCCCCTCAGCCCGGACCAATACGGCGCTTAATGTGGTCTCCAAGGCCGCTAAGTAGAGGTAAAGATTTTCCCCCGGAATAGGCTTTGCGAGTATCTGCGTGTTTAATAGGTAATCCTTTATGTTCTCGAATGCGAGCTGGTTTTGAGCTGTCCACTTGAACTTCCCCTTCCTGAATGCATCAAAGAAAGGTTTACATTTGTCCCCCATCCGCGAGATAAAACGATTTAGAGCGACCAATCGTCCTGTCAACCTTTGAACTTCCTTGATGTTCTGCGGTGCTCTCATGTCGAGCACGGCCTAGATCTTGGTCGGGTTTGCCTCAATCCCGCGATGGCTCACCATATGCCCCAAGAACTTTCTGGACTCCACTCCAAAGTTGCACTTCTTGGGGTTCAATTTCATCTTATATTGCCTTAAGATGTCGAAGGCCTGGGCGAGGTGCCCCAAATGGTCCTCTCTTTTCTTGCTTTTAACCACCAGATCATCGATATATACCTCCATGTTCTTGCCAATTTGGTCCGTGAACATGCGATTGACCAACCTCAGATACGTTGCCCCGGCATTTTTCAGACCAAAAGGCATGCGCTTCCAGCAATAGATGTTCTTCTCCGTCAGGAAGGAAGTGTGATTCTGGTCGTCTCGGTGCATGGCTATTTGATGGTAGCCCGCAAATGCGTCCATGAAAGACATCACCTCGTGTCCGGTCGTATTGTCTATTTAGGTGGTCGATGTGTGGCATGGGGAGATGATCTTTGGGACAAACGTCGTTTAAATCTGTAAAGTCTACGCACAGTCTCCATGAGTTGTTTGTCTTCTTTACTAACACCGCATTTGCTACCCATTGAGGCTTATCAGCTTGCTCGATAAGCTGGTTATCTAGGAGCTTCTTAACTTCTTCGGCCAGAGCTGTATATTTCTCGGGACCAAACTTCCTTCTCTTCTGCGAGATCGGTTTCCTGGAAGGGTCAATGTTGAGCCAATAGCAGGCGATCTCAAGATCTATCCCGACCATATCCCCATGGGAACATGCAAAAATGTCTAAGTTAGCTTTCAGGAACTCGATCATCTGATTTCGCATCTCGGGGCCCAGGGTCGTTCCGATGATCACCTCCATCTCGGGCTGGTCTTCGCTAACTGGGACTCTCTTGAGCTCTTCTACCGGCGTAGCTCGTTGCCCCTTCACCTACTGTAGGTCGTCAATAAGCTCGTATCCTATTATGGGCTCGAGATCGGCTACTTCCCCAGCGTCGACGACCTTCATTCTTTTGTTGGATTTGCTTATCGGTGGCGAGGTCGGGTCGCCGGGATGGTCTTTCGACACTACTAAAATTGCCCCTATCTCGAGGGTCGCCATGGTCGCACCTGGCTCAGCGCCGACCTGTAACAAGCATCCTCTAGACATTGTATGATTTCCCTTTATCGTCCCTACGGGCCCTCTCGGAGTTGGAAATTTGATGCAATAATAGTGGGCCGAGGTTGCTGCCCCGAATTCATGTTCGAAAGGTCTTCCAAGAAAACCGTTATATGTCGAGGGAAGATCAACAATGATGAAATCGAGCTGCCTCGTCACCTTGACTTTCGGATAACGATCCGGGACCAATTCAACTGGCAAACGGATTGCCCCATGGGGTTTCACAGAAGAGTCCCTAATCCCTTGACAGTGAGGTCGCAAGGCTCGATGTATTCGGAGAAGTTCCGGTCTGGTCGAGAGCCCTTTTGAATAAGATATTGCAGAAAGAGTCGTTATCGATCAGTAGACGATGAACCATTACCCCCATGATCTTGGTCGAGATCAATATGGGGTCATTATTCGGATATTGGACTCCTTGTTTGTCTTCGTCCGAGAAAGCGAGTGAACTGGTTTTCTAGGTTGCATGGTTGACTTGGAAGAAAGTCTAGTGGACATGGTTTAGAGCTGTATTTCGGCTTTCCGTCTTTGTCGTGACATAAACATCGAGGGGAGGATCCCGCCGATGATGCCTCCCCATGGAGCGATCATCTGTACGGCCCTTCCCGTGGCATTATCGGGAAAAGGGGGAATAGGTCGCTGGCCGGCGGGCCCGGGGTTTGCCTGAGGCCGCTGTGGTGGTTGCTGATTGTTTTGATGTTTTTTCACGTACTCATTTAGCTTTCCATCCTCATAAAGCTTCCATAATTGTCGGAGAAGGTCGCGTCATTCACTGGTGTTGTGACCAAAGCTCTCATGGTAGTGGCAGTACTTGTTGGGATTCATCTTCCCGTTCTCCTTTGTGATTTTACGGGGTTGATCCAAAAGTTTCTTGTCTTTGATTTGATCATAGACTTCATTTGGAGTGGTGCTTAATACCCCCAATAGCTTGACCTCGATTTCTTTGTTAAAAGGCTTAAAGTTGTTGGCTTTGCGGTGGCCGCCACTTTTCTTATGCGAGTTCGGCGCCGCCGCCTCGGGTTTCTTTACCTCGCCCTCCTTGATCTGCTCCCCCAAGCGCATGGTCATCATCTCAGCCCGGCTAATGTGATTTCCTACCTTGTACCGGAACTCCGCATATGAACTCGGGTACTCCTTATGCACGAGTTTCCATAACTTTATGTTGAACCGCAAACCTCGAACAACTCCCATCACTTTGACCTCATCCCCCATGGGTTCGCCGCCTAGGAGAAAGTTATCGACTCTTTCGATGTAATCTTGGTCCGACTCTGTGGGACCTTGCTGGATGGTCACGAAGAGTTGCTTCGTCGGTTGCCTTGGGGCCAAAGTGACGAAATGGTTTAGGAAAAGACCGGCGAGCTGGTGGAAGGACTCGATGGAGTTTGGAGTTAGAGATTTGAACCACCTATAGGCCTGGTCACCTAAAGTGAGAGGGAAAAGTCGACACTGTGTCGCATCCGTGGCCCCCATTGAGGCCATGTGGTCGGAGAACTTCCCTAAATGGATGGTCAGGTCAGAGTCCCCATTGTACTGGTTGATCGAGGTCGTGTTGATTTTGACATGTGCCGGGGCATAAACAATAGCTGGAACCAAAGGCGAGATTGGGATGAGAGCTAACGTCGATGGTCCTTCCTGTTGATCTAAACGATCCTGCAGCTTCTTGAGAGTTTCTTTGATGGCTTCGAGCTTCTCATTTTCTGGGTTAGGAGGTCGATGGGATGCTCGATGACCCAAACAAGACAACACCAAGGCCTTCGGCTCCTCGTTCCTCCGACCTCGGAAATCCTCCACTTCAAATGGGGTTTCCAGGTTACGCTGGATTGTGAAAGAGTCTGCCCTGGATTCGTTCTAGCGACCTTGGGGCTTCTGAGGTGCGTGGCTACCCAACCTTTCTAAGACAGACTCAGACTGCCACGGTTGTGGGAAACTTCCCCTGCGAGGGGACAGAGTTTTTCCCCGAGGACTTTGGGCACGGCTTGTCCCGCTGGACTCCCTCATCGTGTGGTTGGTTTTCGCTGGTTGGTGCCTGGGTCGAAAGTTTTCGTCCATCTTCCTCTTTCCCCGAGATCCGGAAGGGCGGTGGGACTCATCTCGCCGATGTAGTCCGCTGTGCTCGCCAGCGAGGTCGCGCTGTCGATGCCGGAGGATTCTCATAGCCTCCCTGAGGTCCTCTTGAGTTTTGATGTCGGCCAGGTTCTTGAGGGGACCTCCATTGCTGGAAGTGGCCTCCTCTTGCCGGCCGGAAGCTTGCATCCCTGCGGACGCCATGGTGGGGCTCCGGGTATGGGATGAAGATATGAAGATTTGAATGGGATCACTGAGAATTTGAAGATTCAAAAGGGTGCCTCAATAGAAAATCTGGAAAAACTCTAGTGATGACACCCTTCTTCTAGCGCCAATTGTTGATACCAAAAATATGATAAGATGATTAAGGGATTAATGTGGCTATGATTGTCATCAAAACATTTATGATTTGGGGTTAGTGAGAGTCAATGAAGATCAAAAGAAATGTTCATTAAAGTAGTGATGATGTTCCTTAAGGCTTTATATTTGAAGTATTGGAAAGCAATAAATTGCAAGAGTGTTTGGGTCAAATGCCTCTTTTTGGCTAATAAAGCCTTTCTATTGAATGTCAATGTTGGAACCCTTAAATGAGCTTTAATTACATGTATTTATACTACAAACACTTGGGGTATAGCCCCTCTAGGGACCTAGGACCTAGATATTTAATGGCTCGCAGGGAGCATTAAATGACGCCGACTTTGGTTTCTGGGTATAGTGCTCCAGTGAGATTATGGGGCGACCTTCTTGCTTTGGGTTGCTCGCTGGAGGTCGCTGACTCAAATCCGAGGTCGCTCATCTAATCCATCCTTATTAGGGTGTTCTGTTTTAATCGATTTTTGAAATCTAGAAGTCAGTTTCCCGTTTGGGGAAAGTCTTCTCTGATCCCACTTTCTTCCCAAGGTTCAGAATCGCAGGCACCGCCATTGGGAACATGTGCCTCGCCAAGGTCGCGACCCGGGGTCCTGTTAGTTTGTGGTCATGCAGCTCAGGTAAGGTTCGATCTCGCCCCAACATAAATATGATCAAGCCCCTCTTGTACGAGCGACTTGCTTAGGTCGCTGATGGGTCGGGCTAGGGCTTCATCAGATGTATTATGCAAATTACTCCTAAATGTTAGGCCTCACGTGCAGTCTAATTATTCTGGCACAACAATTGTGTATGTATGGTGATACCTGGATTGGATATTTAAATCCCTCCAGCCGGAGGTTTCTCTTCCTCCTCCACTCAATCCACGTTCTGGTCGTGTGTTGTTATTCGCCCCATCTCTTCTTGGGGTTAACTCATTTCTCCCACGTCTTCCTCTCTCCTTTCTCAGGGATCCTCAATCTGAGCCCTTGATTTCAATCCAACGGTTCCGTTAATCTCGAAACCTCCAGTATCCTGCATGTGACCCCCCTAAATATCGGAACTGACTCCCTCAACCCACATTTTAGTTCACGCGGATCAAGACTCTCTGACAGTTGATATCCTTTTCTTTCAACGATCAAGATTAGTCTCTCATTCCACAGACCATTACTCATTAAGCCCTCTAAGGCATCTCTCGGACCAAGGTCCACGTTCTTGGGGCCGGCTCCCCTGGGCCCAATCTTCTTGTTGGGATTATACTAGAAAGTATGTTTTACTTTGTATAATCGAAACTGAATTTTCAGACTTATTTGCTGAAATAAATTGTTTATCACTGATGTTTTAAATATTATCGAATGTTACATATACTTAATGCATAATTGTTCAATAAGTCGTACGTGTTACATTGTAGTTAATTTAGTGATACCAGATCACAGAAGATTAAATTAACAGTCCCTTGTAACTAAAAGTACGCTATTCACGACCTAGATGGAAATGAACAACCCATCGTGAAAGGTTGAAGTGTAAGGCTCAGATTGGCTTGTCTTGACCAAGAGATTACACTAGTGCATGACTAATGCACTGAATAGGACCTACAGGAGGATAAATTCTTCAGAACTTAACAAGGAAGAATTAGCCCTCAGTGGTTCGTTATTTCTTAATCTTCGTCCCTTAAATAGGATCACGTGGGATTGGTAACTATTGCTTTGACTTATCATGGGTAGCGAATCAACGAGATTCAATACTTTTTATCTTGGGCAATATTGTTAGTCACATGTGATTGCTAAGATTTAATACGAAGAATCGTGTGCAAGTACGCTTGTTTGATTTGCCCCCTTGGGAGGTTCATAAGCTTTATCATACCAAATCTTGCAAGTGGAATTAGTTTCCGGTATGGATAATAATGTTGAACCGTTCCTTGACCAAGGATAAAAGATATTAATTAATGGGAAGCTATTTCAGTGGCTTGAATTAATTAATGGGCTAGATAATCTTAAACACGGGAAATAATGACCGGGAGCCATATTGACTGTAATATGGGTTAAGATGGATAGTGCAATATTAATTATGTAGTGGGATTAATTAATATTTATGGACTTGAATAATATTGTGGCTCAATATTATATATTCAAGGTCCATTAGAAGGTCCAATCTTAATTCTCCTAAAGGCCCCCTGAGTAGCCCAACATATAGTCCAATAACTGAAAAATGTGATTAAAATAAAATAAATATTGTTGCTTATTTTTCCATGAAAATTTCGAATTTTATAGATAAGTTGGGAGAAAGATTTTCTTTGAATTTTGTTATGGAATGAAGATATGTATTCTTGGAATACAAGATTATCTCATTAAATTCAAGAAATCTCCCACTTGGTTATCTATAATGATAAATTCAAAATTTTGAAAATATAGTGGGCAAGAAAGATTTTCTTGATTTTCTTGAAAAGATATTATGGAAGATATGTATTTCTTGAAATACAAGAATATCTCATAAATTCAAGAAGATCCAAATCTAGGATTCTTGACCCCATATTTTCGAAAATTCCATAATGTAGATAAGGTGGGATTTTTGTGGAATATTATAATTATGGGAAAAAGAATATAAGAGATATATTCAAGATTTCTTGGAGATCAAGAAAAGATTTTTTCCACATTATTCTATCACAAATTTTTGTCCACCTTGGTATCTATAAATAGGGGATGATTCTTTCATTCACAAGTACAATTACATGTGCTGGAAAAATTAGTAAATCCACAAAGGTGGTGCAACATAATTTTTTTCCTTTTGTTAAATCGTTCACAAGAATCCTTCCACCGGATAGTCGAACGAGGGCTAAGGGAATACTTGGGAAGTCCTTACGGTTAGTCTATTCAACCACACCGTTACCATCCCAAGAGGTACGTTCACGTAAACTCGTAGATTTCCGCATGCGTAGGTTTTACATGAATTATTATGTGCATGATATGTTGTTGGATTATTATTTGAATTAATATAGGATTAATTCATGCTAGTAATAATTATAAGAATTAAATTTGTATTTAAATATTCACCCCGAATAGATCTGTGCAACTTATTCTCCAACACTTCTTAGATTCATCAGCCCAATTCGGCTCAGCTCCTTGAATCTTCAATCTCTAGGGCCCATGTTATCCTCCTGGGCCTATTTTTTCAGCTCATTTCACTCCATTGGGTCTCGCTTTCCTCCAGGCCCCTTAACTAGGGGTCTTTCTTATCTACTCGAATATCAGGGTCTTGGGCTTCTCAGCCAAGCCCAATTCATTTCTTCATTGGTTTGACTTGTACAATTATTCTTCAATCTCTCTAATATGTGATAAGACCTCCACGTGTCTCTTTCCCTTTGGACGACATAAATATTCCCAATGAGAATGATATAATGAAAATTTTTGTAGGTATGAGTAAAAAGTATTAATTCATAGTAATAAAAATAATATATATATATGTGCTGAATAATATCAGTACATTTTAATATACAAATTCATACGTTTTCATCATATCATAAACTAACTTAAACTAATATTCTTTTCAAAAATAAAATAAAAAATACAATACACTAATATTTATTTCTTGTTATAAAAAACTACAATATTTTAATATATAAATTAATATTTTTCCGTTAGTTTTTGGGAAAATGAGAACTGTCTATTTCCCTATGGCTAAATTAATGAATTAGCACGTGTCCGCATATGCTATTAGACGGCGTTAAATGTCAAACCAAAAAGAGAAAAAAGAAAAATCGCATAGAAAATGAATTCAACGTACGCTAAATATTTATATTATATAAATAAATAATTTTACGTCATATTTTGTATGAAAATAAAAAGCTCTCTATTTCCCTATAATGAACATGTGTCAATGGATAACTCAAGTGGTTAGAGTTACATCATCTGAGACCTTGAGGTCCCGGGTTTGGGACACAAAGAGGGAATATTATTTCCTCCTCTTGTGGTGGTCCCCCTCTTGTGGGGTGGTGGACCCCCTGTTGTTGGGTTGTGGTTTCGATTTCTGTTTCGGGTGGTCCCCTCTTGTGATGATTACGGTTTCGATCTACAGCGAGATGAAATAATTTTGTCATCTGCCCGATGATAGAATGCATTATTATAATTAATTATATTAGGAAATTATTGTAATTTATTATTTAAAAAAAACAACGTTAATGAACACGTAGTCGGCATATGCTAAAAGGCGGCGAATAATGTCAAACCAAAAATAAAATAAAAAATCGCACACAAAGATACACTTGTCCCGTGGCCTAATATCTGATCATATATTGGGTTCAAAAAGAAAATATTTGATCATATAAAATCTTTTATTCCTATTTTTCAATGATTGAGTATCATATATACCAAGTGCACCCTGCACTTCACAGTGTATTTTAAAATTATGTAATTTTTTATATTGAAATATATAATTTATTTATATTAAACTGTGCAATTTATTTTTCATATTAATATTTGCACAGTTTAAAAAAATTATATTTTAATTCAACAATTTGCATAGTTTTAAAATAAACTATGGAGTGCATACACTTAACTTAGTGCATTAAAAACTTGGTCATTTTCAATTATATTTATTGGCACGTTTCAAATTTCATATAGACAAAAACTTATATAGATTTGATTAATATTATGAACCTTGTTTTTAGTTCACGGCATTTGAATCTATCCATGATATGATGCGTGTCAAATTTAGTGGGTTGGAAAAATATATTAAAAATAGATAAAATTGGTCAAATAATCCGAGTTCATACCATAAACTTGGTTCATGGGAGACCAACACTTTCATATATATATATATATATATATATATATATATATTAGGGGCTGAAAATTTTTTTAGGGGAGACCAACACTTTTCCTAGTATGTATTTCCACGAATTTTAGGGGCTGAAAAAAATTGTTTTAACTTAATATTTCAAATGTTTATTTATTGCATTTATAATAATATTTTTTAAATTTTCTATGTTTAATCTATAAAAAAAACATGAATTTATTATTAATATTATATTAAAAAACATGAATATAATATTAAGAATAATTTTATTTTAAATATAATATTAATAATATAATATTATATTTATAAGATTTACTATAAATTATTATATTTAGTAAAAAAATTACATTTTAGTATTGTTTGCTATTAATAAAATATATGAGTAAAAATATAGCAAATGTTGAATAGATATGATTAGCTATAACTATTTCAAATACTTCAAACAATTAGGTTTTTCAGAGATTTTGTAAAAAATTAAATTTGGCTGAATTGATATTTTTTTGAACAAAGATAATTAATAGATTAGTAGTAAATTTTAGAAAAAATATATATAACAAATCTTGCGTAGATATGATTAACTATAACACTTTAAAATCTTTCAAACAATTAGATTTTTCAAATAGTTTGTATAATAAATATTTTGTTGAAATTAAATATTCTTTAAAAAAAATATAATTAATAGATTTATGGTAATTTTTGGAAAAAAAAATATAGTAAATCTTGCGTAAATATGATTAGTTATAACTCTTTGAAATTGTTTAAACAATTAGATTTTAATCTGATTGAATCGGGCTTTTAGTAGACAAATGTAATTTCGCCACATAAGCTGAATCAGGTTTATCAATATAGAGAATAGTATGTATCATAAATTTTGGAAGAAATATAGTATATAACAAATCTTGTGTAGATATGATTAGCTATAACTCTTTAAAATCCTTCAAACAATTAGATTTTTCAAAGATTTTGTATAATAAATTTTTTGCTGAAATAAATATTCTTCTGAACAAACATAATTAATAGATTTATAGTTATTTAAAATATATATATATATATATATATATATAGCGAATCTTGTGTGGATATGATAAGTTGTAACTCTTTGAAATTGTTTAAACAATTAGATTTTAATCGGATTGAATTGGGCTTTTTGCAGGCAAATATAATTTCGCCACATACTAAATTAGATGTACCAATATATAGAATAGTATGTATCTTCGTGAATTTCACGGGCTGAAAGAAAAAAATTATATTAGAAACATTATTCTTTAATTAAATACTTCAAATGTTTATTTAGTTCAATTATAAGTAATTTAGAAGAATGTTAATTTATTATTAACATTATATTTAAACTAAAATAAATAAATAAAATTAAAAGAAAAAGATAATTTAAAAAGAAAACTTATTTGACTCAAAACAGACCCAAAACACCTACTATCACACGCAACTGCTTGAGGGATTTAGTCATAAACTGCAAAGAAGGTTTATCAATATAAATAATAGTATGTATCATAAAATTTGGAAGAAATATAGTATATAACAAATCTTGCGTAGATATGATTAACTATAATTAATAGATTTATAGTTATTTTTTAAAACAAAAAAAAATATATATATAACGAATCTTGTGTGGATATGATAAGTTGTAACTCTTTGAAATTGTTTAAACAATTAGATTTTAATCGGAATGAATTGGGCTTTTTGCAGGCAAATATAGTTTCGCCACATACTGAATTAGGTGTACCAATATATAGAATAGTATGTATCTCCGCGAATTTCACGGGCTGAAAGAAAAAAATTGTATTAGAAACATTATTCTTTAATTAAATACTTCAAATGTTTATTTAGTTCAATTATAAGTAATTTAGAAAAATATTAATTTATTATTAACATTATATTTAAACTAAAATAAATATAAAATTAAAAGAAAAAGATAATTTAAAAAAAAAAACTTATTTGGCTCAAAACAGACCCAAAACACCTACTATCACACGCAACTGCTTGAGGGATTTAGTCATAAACAGCAAAGCATGTAGCTACAACCCATGCCATATCTAATGCCGAAGACAAAAACTTGTATAGATCTGGTTCATGCTATGAACCTTGTTTTATTCATGGGCATTTGAACATGTTTAGGGTATTAAAATAAAATGAGTCAAATAATTTAAGTTCATAGCATGAACCTGGTTCATGGGAGACCAACTCCATGCAGAATTTCCCAATCAATTAAAACTCATATAGAGCATATACAAAACCCGTGGCAAACAGTATTGCTCCATAACAAAAGTTGTCGGTTGTGGTTGCAATTTTCTTTGTCCATCCTTTTATAAGTTAATTGAGATGTTTCATGTAGGTCCCGAATGGGTTTTGTGAAGGCAGAAGTCTAGAGGGGAGGGGTGAATAGACTTCTGAAAACTTTTCGTGCAAGATCAGGTGTGATGGCAGGTTGCACGATCAGTCTTGAATGAATCGGTTTGGATCGATATCAACTTCTTGATCGCTTTGATGGCATATCAGTTCGGTGTCTATCAGTTTAATTGATGTGTTGAAGCTAGTTTTAACCCGTGTGAAAAACCAGTTTTATAAGATCAGATTCTGAGGTCTGTTTTCAATCGGATGACTAACGTGTCAAACTGATCAGATCAGTTGCTTGATGCAAACTGATCCTAACTCAGAATATGTATGCAGTTTAAAGCCAAGTTGTGTGCAGTAGTGTAAAGTAGTTAAAAGCAAGTAAATGCACACAAGATTTTTATAGTGGTTCGGACAACCAGTCCTACGTCCACTCTTCCCTATCACAAGGGGCACCAACTTAACCAACTGGACTTAGTTTATTGTGTTAGTCCAACACAGTACAACCAACAGATGTTTAAAGAGTTCTCACTCAACCAATCCCAGAAATCAGAACTAGAAACCCTAGTCTGAAATCTTGCTAAATAAACTTAACCTAACTTTGAGTTTGGGTAAAGATTTGTTGTTTGTTCCAACTGGAATTCTATCCTAGTTTTGAAGTAGCCTTAAGCTAGAGGATAAGAATTCTATGCTAAGAACTAATGGGATGAACACTTATAAAAATAAACTTGAATTTGTGTTCTTCGTGCGGAAATATTGCTATAGCTTGAGCTTGATGATAATTTCTGCGGCTTCACTATGAAGAGCAATCCCATATTTATAGACCTCGAAATCAAAGAGCCGTTGAAGAGCAATTTGAATTTCAGGCTATTTTTGGTAGGTTTGCAGGATTGATTTGACGTGCTTCAGGAACGGCATGGCTGAAAGCGTGTATATTGTCCTTTCTAGCCGTTTGACTTTGCAGCGCCGAATCCCGCATTGTCAGCTCCGTACATACGTGTCTCGCTCTCATTGGTTCACAAGTACACTTTTCAGTGTTTGTTCTACCAACTAAAGTTGACATTCTTCTTGTTCTGATTGACAACGTATGACCTGGTGTAACATTAGTTAACACCTGGTGTGAGCTGACCTGATCAGATAAAACTGATCAGTCTACCTGATAGAGTCTTCTGGTGCAAGTTGTCTTAGCTTAACTAGCAAACTCGACTGATGTAGGCCTTCTGGTCTTGATCTTCTGGTAGTCTTCAGGTCTTCTGAACTTGAGCTTCATGTCTTCACCTGATCATCTGACTAACTGACTCGTCTGATTTTTTAAATCGTCTGGTCTTCTGTCTTGACTTGTCTTCTGACGTTATATGGTCTTCTGACTTGATTTGTCTTTTGACTTGTGTTGGGAGATGAATTTTAATAAAGATTTATGATTTTGATTAGATCCAAAACCCCTGAGTATGACATGTTCAAAATGATCTTGATAGTTGAGTCAGGATTCAGTTTTTAGAATATTCAGGATGTTATCTGCAGAATGTATAGTCGCCAGATATAGTTCAGATAATTATCAAGACTTCGATGAGATCTTGAGTAAATCAAGACTTCGGCTGAGAAGACTTCGAAGACATCATCAAGATAAACTACAAAGATTCAAGACCTCAAGACTCGTAAGATTTTCAAGACAAAAGATCAAGATCGAGAAACTAAAGATCAAGAATCTTTCAAGGGCACAAAGAATTATCGAAGACTTCAAGAAGTCTTGAATGCTCGAAGATGAACGAATGTTCCGAGGCACTGAATATATCTATCTAAAGGATGCAATACTGAGAAGATCGCGATTCCTTAGAAAGTTAGATATCTGCCAAGACATTCAAATGCAGACAAAAGGAACTAAGTCAGAAGTGTTGTTAAGGTTATATCAAACTCAGAGTTTGTAACCAAAAAGAGCCGTTGAAGGTGTCTACCTTTAACTGGAGACAAAAGTCAAAAAGAGGAAGACAACATCGTACCATCCGACATCGGCGTTGTGGGTGTCTTCGAAAAAAAGATGTCAGATGTACAAAAGTTCCAGACTGCAAAAAGTGAAGACCGGCTACATGAAAGGCTATTGCCTAGAAAGTGTTAGGGAGTTTCAAACCCTAAATATAGCCATGTTTCACACACCACAAGAGGGCACTCACGGCTGTCTCTCCAACGGATAGTTTTCAAGAGTGACCTTGGTGTATGCCTATAAATACTGGTGACCCTCTACATTGTAAGGTGACGGGAAATTTATACCAAACTTAAGAGCTCAAGCTTATTCTTGTAAAAGTTAAAAGCACTCGAAAAACTTAGAATTTCCCAAGTGCTTCAATATTGAAGAGAGCTCACTATACTAAGCCTAGCCTGATAAGAATTATCCAAAGCTTAGTCGAGATATCCTAACCCTTTGCATTGTGCTTTATTGTAAAGGATATCTCATCCTAGTTGGAAACCAACCAAGAAACCCCAAACCCTTGTGAAGGTAGTTGGAGTGTGTTTGTTGGTGAGAAGTGTTGTAAAGAGTTAGTAAACTACACGGAGTAGTCGAGAAAACTCTAGAGGAGAAGTTAGTAAGCCTCTGAGGGTAGTCCGAAAGCTTGTGTGTGATTGAGTAAGTAAACTACGGAGGTAGTCGTAAAGCTCAAGGTCGGGTTGAGTAAGTAAACTACATTGGAGTAGTCGAAAAACTCGGGGCGAGTTGAGTAAGTAAAACAGGTAGTCGAAAAGCTCGAAGTTGATAGTGAATTTCTCCGAAGAGTCGGGGAGAGTGGACATAGGAGCTTGAGTCTTTGAACCACTATAATTGTTGTGTCCTTTATTGCTTTCCTTATCGTGCTTTTATCGTTGCATTGACTTGATTTTGAAAGCATACTTTCACCGATATTGGTTTGGAATCAATCCTTTGAAGTTGCATAAGTGAATCACAGCCTAATCACTATTTCATAAAGGGAAGGTTTTCAAACAAAGCTTAAAACGAGTATAAACTAAGGGCCAACCATTCCTTTTGTTGAGTAAAGCTAGAACGAGATAGTTACCAAACCGAACATACTCTTACGAGGGTTCAAGAAGTTGGTTATATCGATCCAAGCAACTCGGGATCTCGACACTCAGGACTCGGTTGGGATTATCCGAGGTTTCGAAAAGCATTTCGGGATCTTTGTCTCGATGAGACTTTGACTCGGAGCGATCTGTGCTTCTCGTAACCTAATCTTGAGGATTATCGACCCAAGTGACCTCGAGAAGAAAAAGTTTTAAAAACACTTGAACACGTGTATTCCCCCATACACGTGTAAGACTCGTTTTGCCGGGACCAACAAGTGGTATCGAAAGCAAATGGTTCATACTTGACCACTGTTTTGTGTTGACCAAAGTTTTACTTTCAAAAATACTTGTGGTCTATCCGACCGATCTTATTTTTGAAACTTTTTTTTTTTTTAAGAGATCGGAAAAAATGTCTTCTAAAAACTTCCCATGTTCTCGGTGGAGAACTATGACCTATGGAGATCGAGAATACAGCTCATCTCGTATTCAAAACATGGCGTATGTGGAGAGTGGTCTCTCAAGGACCATTCAGTTTTCATGTAGTGAATCCCAAAGGAACGAAGATGAGAGAATTGATCCTAGAGCGAGAATTTCCTAAGTCGATGACCAAACCGACTCTGAGGAGAGAAAGTTAGTCAATCTAGACTACATTGCAAAAGACGACTATACAAAGACAATTGATGATGGTGTGATGGGAATGATCTCTCCTTTGTAATTTGCTAAAGAGATTTGGGATACACTATTTAATTTATGTGCCAAGGCACAGATCATATAAAAGAAAACAAACTTTCAATTGGCAATTGGAAAGTTTGAGGTTTTGAAATGGATGATGGTGAATCAATAGACAAAATGGAAGTCGATTCACTAGCATCATGAATGATCTAAATGCACTTGGAAAGAAATACCCACAGAGAGAAGTTGCATTGAAAATTCTTAGAGGTCTATCTAAGAAATGGGATATTCATGCAGTGGTGATTGAAAACACCAAGAATATTAACTCAATGCCTTACCAACAAGTCTTCTTCTCTCGAAATTTGAAAGCCTATGAATTTGTAATTGATAAGAAATCCAAAAAGGCCGACAAAGAAAGATGATTCTTCATCGAGTAAGAATGTGGCATTAAAAAGCCAAAGATAAAACATGTAAAACTAGAGAGTTCGAGAACCCCATGCCAAAAATCGGGATGAGCTTGAGGAAAAGCTAAGATCGATGGCAAGAAGGTTTGATAGACTCAATAGTAGATTTGGAAAATACAAAAAAGCTATTACGGGGAACCACAGGTACTAGAAGAAACCTGAGGACAGATCAACTGAGAAGAAGAAAGACCTGAAAGCTGAAGGATCTTCATCCAAAAGAAAGGACTCCAAGTCCAAAGAAGGAAATGATCGGGGATGATGATGCCAACAGATGCTATAACGCCGAAGAAAGGTCACTTTCAAAGATGGTATCAGATTTGAGTGCTAAGGAGAGAAGAGAAAGGCAAGCTATAAAAGACCGAAGTTCTCAAGCAAAAAGGCCATGGTTCTGAGGAAGAAGAACACTCGAGGAGGAATCTAGCTCTTGGGATGAGATATTCTCGAGACAAAGGAAAGTGATGACATCTGTCTCGATGGCCATTGAGGAGGTAAACTCTTCTTTCTCTGTTGTTGCTCCTACACTAGCACAAGAGTTTTCAAGTTCCAATGAAAAGCAGTCATTTTGACCGATGTATTCTTTTCGAGAATCGATGAAGGACTATCTTTGGTTTGCAAGGATCGCTAAATCAAACTCAAGAGCGAGAATAAAGGAACCGAAAGTTGAAAATCTAAAATGGAAAGACTCTAGCAATATTGAAGTCACTTCTTAATTAATGGGAGCTCTTGATGAATCAATATTTCGAAAGTACAACTCTCAAAGAAAGAGAAGTTGATAATGTCCCTAATCGAAAAGTTAGAAAAATCCATCAAGAGATTCAAATTAATCGTAACTAAGTTCAATGACCTCTCTCGAGAAGCATAAAACTCTACAGTAATGAGGAGGATAGTGTATGAAGAAGTTAACTCTATTGAATAATGCATCTAATGTAATAGATGAAATTCAGAGTTACCAGAGATCTGTGACTATAAAAACTGGATTGGGATATATTCGGGGGAACCTCACAAGGTCATCTAAATCTTTGCGTCAAGTAGCAAGAAGACTATCTTTGTAAAACCAGTGGCACCTACACTTCAAACTGAAGAAATGCCCAAGGTTGTAGACAAGGGAAAAGGACCTATGGTCTCAGTAAAACTGAATGATCAGGTTAGAAAGCCCAAACCTCAGGTGAAGGCAAGAAAACCCTGAGCCGTCAGTTGGAAAGTTTCAGGCAAGTACTTCAAAGCCTCGGGCTAAGAATGCAAACCGAAAGGCTCCACATTGAACCATCGGAGGAATCCTCGGATGAGAAACACTCAACAGAGACATTCTCAAATCAAGAGACCAAGTCCCATTATCTTTGAAAGACCCAGATTTCAAAGATGCACAACCTGAACCTCACTTGCCTAAGGGTAAAGGTTATCTGAACCCGAGTCATCAAAGATTTAGGCCGGCTGCACAAAAGCCTAAGCATCTGAACTGAAGGCCTGAACCAAAGAAAAACTCTAAGGCACATGTTCATGCTAAAGCTAGCACACATATATCGTAAAATCGCTAAGGCACCCGAGTAGTGGATGTATATGTTGATGTTTATGGAAGACAAATTAGCCACTCTAAAGTGATTAGAGTTGTCGGTGATTTGGATTCGAAGGTACAAATTTAACCTCGTAGGGACCCTACACAAAATGGGTACCTAAGAATTGATCTGTTTTTCGGGGAGGAAAACCGGGGGCACTAAGTTGATGAAAGATCACATGGCACTGATGAGCAGAGATGAAAAAGCTCCTGATGTATGGTATCTTGACAGTGGATGCTCAAGACATATGACAGGATTCAAGAAGATGCTCAGTGACTATGTTGAACAAAGAGGCCCACAGATCACTTTTGGAGATAACTCCAGGGACAGATCAAGGATATGGAACTTTGGAAGTCGACTCGATTCATATCCATGGTGTTTCATATGTATCCGGATTGAAGCATAACTTGTGTCAATTAGCCAATTTCGTGATAAAGGTTTCAATGTTGAGTTCTCCAAGAACTTATGCTTTGTGAAAGATGATACATCACGAGAAAGTATTCTTCGACCGTACAAGAAAATGGAATGTGCATCTTGCGATTGGAGTTCAACTCCTAAAGATACATGTTTAATTGCTAAAAGTTCCACAGATACCCAGTTGGTTATGGCATAAAAGAATGAATCACCTAAACTTCAAAAACCCCGAACAAGCTTGCAAGATTAGCTCTTGTGAGAGGGTTGCCCTAATGAAGTGTTCAAGAAGGAACACATTTGTGATGCGTGCGAAAAGGAAAACAAGTCAAAGCATCATTTAAAAGCAAAGTAGAAGTTTCTCTTGAGAGAATACTTGACTTTTGCATATGGATCTGTTTGGTCCTATAACACTGTGAGCACTAATGGCGGGAAATACACATTGGTAGTAGTTGATGACTACTCAAGATATACTTGGGTCATATTCTTACTCAAGAAGAAAGAGACTCGAGATAAAATTTGCCGAGATTCATGAAAAGACTTCGGTATTGAGAAAAATCTGAGTGTGGTCAAAATCGAGATCGACAAAGGAACCGAGTTTATAAATCATATCATTTTCGATTATTGTGCAAAGAAATGGAATTCTACATGAAACATCACCGCAAGGACCCCTCAACAAAATGGTGTTCTTTGAAAGAAGAACAGAACTCGAAAGAAGTTCGCAAGGACAATGATAATTAAACCGATATTCCTAAAAGATTTTTAATGGTCATCAACACTTTGCATGCTACTCTCGAATAGATCCATCTTGAAAAATTCAAGGCAAAATGCCTTATGAGCTTTGGAATGAAAGGAAGCCTCTTGTTTCTTTTTTTTTCGTGTGTTTGGTTGCAAGTGTTTCATACACAATAATGGTAAAGATCGGTTGAAAACATTTGATAGTAAAAGTCGATGAAGGAATATTCTTAGGATATTCGAAGTTAGTAAAGCTTCGAGTTTACAACATGTAGGACTCTTATTGTGGAGGAAACACCTCATGTTGTTTTTTGATGAATCTGTTTGTGTTCGGAAGAAAAGCAGGAACATGATGCAAATGAACCCGACTAAGAGGATCACCAGATTAAGCCCCGAAAGCAGAAAGATAAATCATCCATCGAACACGAAAAAGAAGAAGTCGGTCACTATCTATGATTGGAGTGACTCGGACTCAGATAAAGAAGTTCGGGATGGAAATCGGGGATGGTGAGACCCGGAAAACCAACACTCCAAAGGTGACCAATCGAGCAGACACACCGATTCGGACTCAGTGCACGTGATGCCAATGAAGATGTGGTCACGGTGAGGCAAATTCTGAATCTATCAACCAAAGGGGAACAAATGTCTCGACAATGTTCTAAAAAGAATTTCCCGAGGAAGATGATTCCCTTTCTCCGCTTTTTTGTTGTTCCGAGTTTGCCGATTTAATCGAACCTAACATTTCAAATGTTGAGGATACCATTGAAGGGGAACATCAAGAAGGAAATGGTTAGATAGCCATCCTACAAGCATTGTGGGTGATTTAATTGAAGGTGTTAAGACTAGAAGGTTCCATGGGAGAGAGTGCACTATTTCGCTGCCTTCCTATCGGAGAAAGAACCTACCGAGATTGGTGAAGCTCTACAAGATTCTCTTTGGATTCTTGCCATGCAAGATGAGTGAATCAATTCTCGAGGAATGAAGTATGGGAGCTGGTAGATAGACCAGAAAGGCACAATGTCATTGGAACCAAGTGGGTTTTCAAGAACAAAAGAGATGAAAACAACAACATTGTGAGAAACAAGGCAAGGCTAGTTGCACAAGGTTATTCCCAAGAAGAAGGCTTGGATTATGATGAAACCTTTGCTTTTTTGTTGCAAGACTAGAAGCCATCAGATTGTTTCTTATATATCTGCCCACATGAAGTTCACAGATCCATCGATGGATGTGAAAAGTGCATTTTACGAACGGGCGTGCTTAAAAAGAAGAGGTTTATGTGGAACAACCTTACGGTTTCAAAGCAGAATGACCAAGTTTATGTGCTAAGAAAAGCTTTGTATGGTCTTAAACAAGCACCCAGAGCATGGTATGATACTCTTTCTCAGTTTCTTACTGACCATGGTTTTGTCAAAGGAAGGCGTTGATAGAACTCTGTTCAGGATAGAGGATGGGGAAGATATCTTACTAGTTCAAATATATGTTGATGACATCATTTTTGGATCTCCAAACCATCAGTTGTGTGAAAAGTTTTCAACACTGATGAAAGGCAAGTTTGAGATGTCAATGATGGGAGAGATGAATTTCTTTCTAGGACTTCAAGTGAAACAATCAAAGGAAGGAATATTCATCAACCAGGCAAAGTACACCAGAGATCTGATTGCCAAATATGGTGTACAAAATTGCAATGCAGATAGAATTCCCATGAATACTAACTACAAGATGGATCCTAATTCTGAAGGCAAATCAGTAAGTCATACTGATTATAGAGAAATCATTGGATCATTGCTCTATCTCACAGCAAGTAGGCCGGATATAACATTTCTTTGTTGGGATATGTGCAAGATACCAAGCTAATCCTAAGGCTAGTCACATGGATGCTGCCAAAAAGATACTGAAATATCTTAAGGGCACAGTGAATAGAGGATTATGGTATCCAACTGATGATAACCTAGAGTTAAGTGGTTACTCAGATGCTGATTATGGAGGATGCAGAATTGATAGGAAGTCCACTTCAGGAACTTGTCAATTTCTAGGAAGCAAGCTGATATCTTGGTTTTCGAAGAAAGCAGGACCTCGATTAGCAACAAGTACTCTTGAAGGTGAATATATGGTGCAGGAAGGCTGCTTTGCGGCATGCATTCTTTGGCTCAGACAACAATTGAGGGATTATAAAGTTGTAGCCAATGAAGTACCAATATTTTGTGACAATAATAGTGCCATTGCTATTTCACAAAACCCGGTATTGCACACCAGATGCAAGCATGTGGATATCAGACATCACTTCATCAGAGATCATGTCGAGAAGAAGGACATAAGGATGGAGAAAATTCATACTGATAAGCAGAGAGCTGATATCTTGACTAAACCTTTGGCGGAATCAAGATTTCAAGAACTTTCGGTTGAATTAGGGATCTTTAGAACCGGTGTTTAGAGTAAAATCTGAAAAAATTGAAGGTTTTCGGATCATGAAGTTTTCTCGAAATCCTTACGAGAAGCTCAGATAAAATGAAAAATCGAATCGAGTCTCGAAAACTCGATTGCATCTTGAACCAATTCGGTACTCGATATTAATCGACATTTTATCAAGATCAGTACTCAATAAGACTGATAGAGGGAAATTGGTCTAAAGAAGTAATGACTCAAGCGATCCATTTATTGCTCAAGTAAATTCAGTAATCATTCGCAATAAATATAAAAACACCGAGGAATGTTTTTTTTTTTTTTGGGCGGGATCGTTTTAAATTCGAAGAAAGGTGGTCATTTAATGCTTTCTGCTTACATTAATGACCAATGAGGATGTTTTGGCGGCTTACTTTTCGGGAGGAGATCGTTGGTTCAGATACGATTAATCGGAGATTAATCTCAACCAATTATTACTTCACCTAACCAACACGATTCCCCACAATCTCAAGGTTATATAAACCCCAATCATCATTCAAGCCAAAATTTTATCAAACCCTTCGTTTCCAAATCCTCTGCAATTAAAAATCCCCTTTTGCCCAGAAATTCTCCAAACCCTAAAGCTTCACTTCTTCAATCAAACTCTAAAATGGCTCCAACCCCGTTTCGAGAGATTAGCCAAAACTAACAAGCGTGGTACGAAGTTCGTTGTCTCACTTGAAAGCACAACCAACTCAAAGCCGTAAGAGGAGGCTCTGATATGATTCGATTTGGCTAAACTCACTGACCAACTAGTCGCAAAACCGACCGGACTAGGAGTTTGCGAAAAGAGGTAATCGAATTCATCAGAATTTGAAGATAGATGAAGAGGGTTGTATGCATTCTAAGTTAATCAGATCACACTTAGAGCGATCATCCAAATACGCCGATTTTGAGAGGGATGCGTATATAGTTAAAAAAAATGAATGATGTTTTTGAGCTCGTGATAGAGGAGAGGATCCTACGACGTATATATGTCGTAGAGAGCAGAGTACTTAGATAGGATTGCCGAGAATCTGTTAAGTTTGAGGCGACATCGCATAAAAGGCACTGAAGCCACAATATCGTGTGTTGATGGATATTGTGAGCAAGTGCATCATGAGTCTTGGGGGAGTTTTGAGCGGATAAGTACCAAGCTCAGATTGATGGCGGCGATAAAGCTTCACCCACCACGATTTCAACCGGCTGAAATTCTCGATTCAGACGGTGAGTGAAAGCAGACCAAAGTTTTGAGGAAGATTGATGGGCGATCTCAATCAAAGGCAAGATCCACCATGCCACCAAAATTGCTTACATTTTGGAGATGTGCGAGAGAGGAGGAGGATATCTTCGCCAATTCGACCCCATTTCCTAAGTCCAAAATTCTCCTTAAACCCATTCTTTGCAAGGAAGAGGTCATCGGGGAAGAGAGAAAAGAAGGTAGAATCACCTTCTGCAGATTCTTTGAAAAAGAGACCCAACAAACTAGGGGAAGGTGTTGTTGGAGGCAAAGATGGAGCAGGAGCAAAAATGATGAAATGGAAGAATCTTGCTCCAAAACGCAGAAGATTGGTGGTTCTCACCGATGAAGATGAAAGTGATCTGAAGAGATTCAACATGAGGGCCAAAGCGCTCGAGTTCACCATTACAAGTGTTGGCTCGGGTTATCTCCGGGACAGGATCGGCCGAGGAGGCTGGTCTTTTCGAGGTGCTTTCGAGACATCGCTTTCGGTCTGAGGATAAAATTTCTCGGGGAAATTTTCAAAGGAGCTCGGACCTCGGAGATGCCTACCTCGGATGTGGGGGCTCGAGCCGAAGAGCCATTTCGAGTCGATCTGGCGAAGATGTGCAAGCTGGTCCGGCGAGCCAACTCGGACTAAAGCCCGAGGATATACAAGTTCAGGCCTCGAGAACCCACTTTCGGATGGCGGGGACGACCGCACAAACTTGGATCTTCTTTGAGACTCGGGAGGCGGGGAATATTCTTGATGAGCTCTGAGTGATCTACTTCTTGATCCCCAGCGAAACTTCAAATGAACGAGAAGAGCAGAGATGGAAGAAGGGCGATTTGAAGAAAGCGAGTGGAGGAGCAAGGGGAAGCGATTCATACTTGACCGATACAATTTCAGCTCAGCTCATACCTAATCTGCAAGATATTTTTTCTTGATTAAGGACAACTATTTATCCTCAATCGGACTCTTTAGAGATGCTTGATATTGCTTTTTTTAGAGGGAAGGCGGTGGAATGAGGAGACAACTTTTCCGACCGACTTCTCGGGGTTCGGAAGGACAAAGCTCGGGATGAAAAACTCCGATTTTGATGAATTTGGTTCAGAGGAAGTTGGTGAGAGGAGAGCAACCGTTTGGTGCCCCAAGCGGCGGAGACAAATCTCAAGATGGAGATGGGGACCAACGAGGAGATATTGAGAAGTTAGCCTCAGATTGAAAAGGAGACTTCATTGGCGATCAACTGGATCTAGTCAACACCGGAATGTTGATAGTACTCTTGATCGAGGCGTGGAGACCGGAGCTCGAGAATGAAGGTGGAGCTCAAGATGATCGACAACAACACAGAGGTACTGAAGATTCCCGAGATTGATCTCACTCCCTCGATAGAGAAACTTGAGAAGGTTGAGCCAATGATGATCAAGATTGCTCGGATGGAAGAAACGTTGCCAATCAAGCTCAAAAGATGGACGGTCTTAGTCACTCTTTGAATCGGTGCAAATTCAAAACACACTCTAACCACCCAGATGACCTCCATGGAAGGAAAGCTGAATGAGAAGTTTGGAGGGAGTCAATTTGAGTTAAGGACGAATCGAAGCGAAAACACCAGAAAGTTTCGATTTCCTAGAGGTGAAACCGGCGAGAAAAAGAATGAGGTGCTAATCAAGTCTGGTTGTTGAGGAAATGAGCTCAATGCTCATGACCAAGATAACAGAGATGTTCAAAGAAGCACTCTCCGCCGGTTGCCCACTTATCTCAAGAATTTTCGTGGCTAAGAACCATCTAAGGAGGCCGAAGATTTAACAAGATCGAGATAGCGGGAGAAGTTATTTGTGTGAGCAAAGAGCAATATCACATGGACACAAAGACTCTCCGGGCTTCTTCCAAATTACGGTTCCAAGAAGGGGAAAAGGAAGTCAAGATCTCGAGAAAGTTCATGGCACGTACATTGGAGAAGAAGGCTCGGAAAGATCTTTGAAATGTATAATCTAGCAAAAGCCTTTAAAGAAGCTCTGACTCTTGAGAAGTTAAAGTTCGCTCAAGTAGAAAAGCCTATCTACACTCGAAGTTTTCGAGCAAGCTATGCTTGATGTTGCAAGAGAGAAATCGAGTGCTTAGAGCAAAGGTTGGAACAAGCCAAGCCGCTGGCGAATCGCCTATGAAGAGGAAAGCCTTGGCGTTGTTCAACCCGAAGCAAAACGCAAAGACTTCTAAGCCAATCCAGAGAAAATCGATTACGGATGATGAAGAAACAGAACAACCGGTGGAATCCCGAGTCTCAACCTCGGAAGAAAGTCTTCAACACGAGAAATGCTCAAGAAACTCCAAGAAGAACAAGCTAAGAAAACCGGGCCGCGCCGGTCTCGGGAACGTCTGTGATCGAAAAGAAGATAGATTTAAGAGCGAAGCGAAGGAGTGATTTCGTGAAGTTTTGCGAGCAAGAGGAAAGGAACATCAAAAGCACTAAAGTGGTCCCACTTTGATAAATGGATGCCTATCAAACTCAACGATATGTGGGAAGAAGTCAAGAGAACCTTCCGGGTTCAATTATGATGTTCTCGGGGAATGGAGAGGGAAAGCTCGGATCGAGAATGAAGCTTTCCTTTGAATACCTTCTTATCTTCTATCCAAAGTATCTCAGAGTGGATTAACTGCGGATGAAGGAGAGGTAGATGAGATAGTAGCCCCTGGTCCATATTCCTATCCACCTCCAAAACTTGATAATGGCTTGGTGAATGAGAAGGCCATTACTCAAGAGATTGCTCAGTATCCTTGGTCATTGGGTTTAACAGGAAACAATTCCGGACATCATCAAGGAAAGAAATGAGTTGAAGAAGAGATTTTTCGGAATGTTTGACTGGAGGTGCCCACTGATGAAGTTGAGAATGAAGCAAATCAAGAAGAAGATCAAGAGCCAAAATCAAGATCAAGATCGAAAACCTCAGAAGATTTTGTAATCTTTAAATTTTGTCTTTTTAATTTTGTTGATAAACTCATTGTAATATGTAACGGGATACCAATCATCAATGAAGATTTATCATTATGCTCAAAAGATAATATCTCATTATCTTATTTACATGTCTTTTATTTTGATATGCCTGAATGAATGTCTCTGAACCGATTGTATGTTGATAAGGGAGAAATTGTTTTTAAGTATTTGGTAATGAACTAGTTAAAGAGATTCATTACTGAAGAAATTGCTGAATGATTAAACTGTTGAGAAACTCTGAAATTGTTGAGAGATTCTCGATTTGAGAAATTGTTGGGGAGACAACCAATCTTGTAATAGGATAAACCAAAACACGAGTATAGGTTATTTGTTTGTAACAAGATAGGTTTTGGCATCATCAAAAATGGGGAAATTGTTGGGAGATGAATTTTAATAAAGATTTATGATTTTGATTAGATCCCAAAACCCCTGAGTATGACATGTTCAGAATGATCTTGATAGTTGAGTCAGGATTCAGTTTTTAGAATATTCGAGATTTTATCTGCGAGAATGTATAGTCGCCAGATATAGTTCAGATAGTTCTTGAAGACTCGATGAGGATCTTGAGTGGCGAAGACTTCGGCGAGAAGACTCGATTACATCGGTCAAGATAAACTACAAAGATTGAAGACCACGAAGACTCGGGAAGACCACAAGACTCGGGGAAGACTCAAGACACAAAGATCAAGACCGAGGAACTAAAGATCAAGAATTTCAAGGCACGATGAATGCGAAGACTTCATGAAGGTCTTGAATGCTCGAGATGAACACCAATGTTCCGAGGCAATTGAATATATCTCCCGGAAGGATGCAACATCGGAAGATCGCGATTCCTTAGAAAGTTAGATATCCGCCAAGACATTCAAATCGCATAAAAGGAACTAAGTCGGAAGTGTTGTTAAGGTTATATCAAACTCGAGTTTGTAACCAAAAAAGAGTCGTTGAAGGTGTCTACCTTTAACTGGAGACAAAAGTCAAAAAGAGGAAGACAACATTGTACATATACCGACATCGACAAAGTGATGTGGTCTACGAAAAAAGATGTCGGATGTACAAAAGTTCCGATCGCAAAAAAGTGAAGACCGGCTACATGAAAGGCTATTGCCTAGAAAGTGTTAGGGAGTTTCAAACCCTAAATATAGCCGTTTCACACACCACAAGAGGGAACTCACGAAGCTGTCTCTCCAACGGATAGTTTTCAAGAGTGACCTTGGTGTATGCCTATAAATACTGGTGACCCTCTACATTGTAAGGTGACGGGAAATTTATACGCAACTTAAGAGCTCAAGCTTATTCTTGTAAAAGTTAAAAGCACTCGAAAAACTTAGAATTTCCCAAGTGCTTCAATATTGAAGAGAGCTCACTATACTAAGCCTAGCCTGATAAGAATTATCCAAAGCTTAGTCGAGATATCCTAACCCTTTGCATTGTGCTTTATTGTAAAGGATATCTCATCCTAGTTGAAACCAACCAAGAAACCCCAAACCCTTGTGAAGGTAGTTGGAGTGTGTTTGTTGGTGAGAAGTGTTGTAAAGAGTTAGTAAACTACACGGAGTAGTCAGAAAACTCTAGAGGAGAAGTTAGTAAGCTACAGGGGTAGTCTGAAAGCTTGTGTGTGATTGAGTAAAGTAAACTACGGAGGTAGTCGTAAAAGCTCAAGGTCGGGTTGAGTAAGTAAACTACGTGGAGTAGCGTAAAACTCGGGCCGAGTTGAGTAAGTAAACTACTGAGGTAGTCGAGCTTCGAAGTTGATAGTGAATTTCTCCAAGAAGAGTCGGGAGAGTGGACGTAGGAGCTTGAGTCTACGAACCACTATAATTGTTGTGTCCTTTATTGCTTTCCTTATCTGTGCTTATCATTTGCATTGACTTGATTTTGAAAGCATACTTTTCATCGATATTCGGTTGGAATCAATCCTTTGAAGTTGCATAAGTGAATCACGGCCTAATCACTATTTCATAAAGGGAAGGTTTTCATAAAGCTTAAAACAGTATAAACTAAGGGCCAACCATTCCGCTGGTTGGTAGCTTTAGAACGAGATAGTTACCAAGCTGAACATACTCTTACGAGGGTTGATGAAGTTGGTTATCGATCCAAGCAACTCGGGATCCACGACACTCAGGACTCGATTGGGATTATCTAAGGTTTTAAAAGCATTTCTCGGGATCACTTTGTCTCGATGGAGACTTTGACTCGAGCGATCCAGGCTTCTCGAACCTAATCTTGAGGATTATCTCGACCCAAGCTGACCTCAGTAAGAAAAAGTTTTAAAAACACTGAACACGTGTATTCCCCCCCCCATACACGTGTAAGACTCGTTTGCATCGGGACCAACAACTTGCCTTGTCTTCTGACTTGACTTGTCTTCCGACATTATCTGATCTTCTGACTTGACTTGTCTTCTGACTTGACTGGTCTTCTGACCTGACTTATACATATTGAGTTCCCCCTCAATATGTGACATATCTTATACATCAGCTGTTTATACATTTCAGCTGGTCATCCTATCCTGATTCTAAGTCATCAGTCAGCTAACAGGTCTGACTTGTCCTATTACAACTATTTTGGCACTTCCATCAAAACTTAATACAGATTTTCCAACAATTTCCCCCTTTTTTATGGAACCAAAACACTTAATCAGAAAAACAGATAACCATGCGAAAAATAAAACATAAATAGCATAAATCAGAAGACAATAAGATGTTGTCTTAAGATCAGAAAGGTAACTTGTTTTATATATAAGAGTTGAGGATTACAAGTACAAGAATTACCTATCATCTGATCTAAAGAAAAGACATCTTCTGATTTCTTCAAAAAATGAGAATCTCTGAAGATCTGCTGGAATCAATGATGTAAAAATCGGCCTAGGCGGCCGCCCACCGCCCCGAGTTGCACTGAAACGGCCAAAAAAATCATTTTGGGGGCTAGGCGGCACCTAGGCGGCCTTTTTTTTTTAATTACTTCATTTTAATTTTCAAATTATAAATAAAAAATCTAGGAGGCGCTAGGCGGGCAAGCTAGCGTTTTCTGAATTTTGCACCCTTGGCTGGAATATTGAAAATCTTGTACATTCTCTACAGCAAGGCCTCCAGTCTTTCTCTCTCAAATATATCTCCACTCTTAGCAAAATCGTAGAAGAGCTTTTTAAATCCTACTGGGTCAAGAGAGTTATCTGCCCTGAGTGGTGGGATCATTGTCTGAAATTTGGGTGCAGAAGGGATTAAGGACATGATTTTCCCTTCATGCATCACTGCATTGTAGAATTTTGGGTATTTGATCTCCAGCCAATTTAGAAATTCAGCATCGAACGCTCCTTGATCGGTATTTTCTGGTATCTTCTGAATAATATGCACATCGCTCAGCCAGTCGACTTTAATCCTTGTCCATTCAGGAAGCAAGTCTTGTCGGGCCACCAGAATACCTTCAACCTCCTCAGGAAAGGCTCTCTCTTCCCAATTTATTTCTTCTGCTTCTGCTGCCTTCTTATTTTATCGTCTGACATAGGTTTGGTTAAGTCCGGCAGCTTCAGCAAGCTTCTTCTTCTTAATAGCCACTTCTATGACCCCACGCCTCATCTGTTCCTCTTCTCTATCTGCAAGTTTTGTTATCTGCGGTTGAGATTTGAGTCCTTCTGAGACTTCTTGATCTGCTTGGCATACTGCTTTTTCCGTGCTTTTCTTACGCCCCGTGATTCTTCCTCTTCTTGCAACCTCTTCGCATAAGGTCAAGACTTTTCGCCAAATCTTCTTGATCGAATCTTTTTTGAGCAGATGATGAAATCTTCAATTCATCCACCCTTGTTATCGGATCACCAAGGAGGATTTACGTTCGAATATGGCCTTGTCTTGACCTTTGAATCGGCCTCTTTGTGTTCTTCAACAGATTGTAACATCTCAACAACCTCGATGTCGGGGAGTCTCAAGCAAATTTCTTCTTGTGGGTTGTTGTTTTTCTGATCCACCCTCTTCTTCCCCCTTTTTGGTTTCAGCAAAAAGTTTTGATATCCTGATGTTCAGGGCATTGAACTCCCTTAGCATCTTAGATCTTAGATCTTCAACTGCAAGAGGGGTGATCTGAACAGTGGAAGCAGTTGGAGGAGGTCCCATTACTCGATTAAGAATGGTTTGCAGCGCCTTCTGAGCTTTGCAGATGGAGCCCTACAATCGTCTCCATACAGCATCAAGATTTATATCCGTCTTCCCCAATGATGAGTAGATGCTCTTCAGAAGGGTGCCAATGTCGGATAGAATGGAGATCTCTGCTGACAGCTTATCAGATAATGGATCGATGCGGCTCATTACTGTTGTTGTAATCTGATCGTGTAAGTGCAGCAGTTTGTCGATCGTCAGCTTCCTTTCTGTCTCCACCAAGGCCTGTTGCTCCTCTCTGAATCTGTCCATCAGGTTTTGAGTTAGCGTTTGGAATTGCTGATCGGCAGATGCCTTAACCCCATCTTGTATGTTCTTTGTAATCAGCTCCAGGGTTTCAGCAGAGATAGTAATAGCCTGATCAGATGTTGAAGCCTCGCGAATCATGGTCTCATCTGCAGCACCCTTAACTGGTTCATCGGCAGGTTGCTCATACTCAGTGTAAGTATCAGCAACATCTTCCTCTTCCTCCTCAGAAATGCCTAGCTTCTGGTGCACCAGCCATCTGATATCAGCATCTGTAGCAAGTTCGGCTGCGCTGGATACACCGGCATTCTACTTTGCCCTTTTCTCCAGGTCCACAAAGTAATCAGGCTCCAAGGCGTTCATCAGAATGGGAAATTTTCTATATCTTTGAGCCTGATGTCCCTCCAAAATACAATCTCCTCGATCTGCTTTCTGATCCCAGGATGATTGATGAGATCAGGGAAGTGCTGGTCCAGAAAGGCATTGACTTGGCGCCGCAAAAAATAGATGGTGGAATCTTCTTATTCAAGTGAGCCAAGAATTGTTCTTGTGTTGAAGGGGTTGTTGGAGATGGATACAAACAGATCATCACCAGCAACATCTGGTGTGTGCTCCAGTTGAGCGGGTTCAGGGGCAGGTGATGGTGTTTGTTTTCTGGGTGATGGGGTAAGGTTGGGAGAAGGTTCAGGCGATGGTGATATGTGGGTTATGGGTGAGGGTGATTTGGAAAGGGGTGTGGGTGATCTGGGGAAGAAAATGGCTTCACGACCCTTGAATAGAGAACTCAGATGAGCTGAGTCAGATGGTTCAGACTCAGTCTGAGCCTCCTCAGTTTGTACATCAGTCTCTCTGGCCTCCACCTGACCTGGTTCTTCCACCAGCACCATTTCCTGTCCTGTTGGCAGATCTCCCTCAGATTCTATGATCTCAACATCGCTGTCCTCATCCCTAAGACCCTCAGAAGGCATTCCAGCCTTCTTTGGCAGCATTGATGTGAGTTTCTTCTGACGCTTCGCACCTGCATCGGAAGGCTTACTCACAACTTGTTTCCTCTTTGCAGCTCTAGCCTTCGGTTGGGCTCTTGCCTCCATCTGCACAGATGATGCCGCCTTAGACTTGGCACATACGGAGCAAGGTCATCATCTGATTGTCCAGGCAATTCCTCGTCCTTAAGCAGAATTGCCTTGAACTTCTCCAGGTAAGGTTTCCTCCCAATATCTGATCAGGGATAGTTGGGCATCTTATCAGCAAAGATGATGCTGACTTTGTGAATGTTGCATATGTTTTTGGTCAGCACCACCTGGTTCTGCTCATTCACAGTAAATTTTGCAGATTCCTGCAGCAGTCGATTTTTTAACAACCCCATCCAATTCATGTCTGGGGTCTTCTCGATGATAGCAGTCATGACATGCTGCTTCTGTTGGGTTAATGCATCTGGACTAAAGGCAATCCCCAAAATGACCTTGGAAATAATCTCGAACAAGAGTCGGTATTTTCCGTCTGAGGTAGGGAACCTTGACATTGGTGATATTTCCAATGTTCCCTGGCCTCAGGAGCACTTTCTGCAAATACTCCTTATCGGACATCCCGCCATTGAATTCGTCAGGGTAGTTTCTGCCCATTGGGAGTCCAAATATCCTCTGCAAGTCTGCATTTGTGACATCAATCATATTGCCACCAACGAAGGAATATAGTTCCTTGTTGTCCGTCTCTTGCAATTTCCGCAAAAACTCCAGGGATTCGATTATAGATACACTGTCTAAGTGCCTATAGCAAAACTGTTCTAGTCCACAAACTCTCAAACACTTCATTATCTCCATGGATTCCGGATCGCGAGTGATGTTGAAGAAGACATATTTTTCATCGATGACTTGCTTAAGCATGGAGGAGTAATCACAGGATTGTGTAGATGCCATTATCTGAAAACATATCACCATATAAACATTTATCAGTGATTTATCATAAGTATAGGCATACACACAACAAAACGAATACCATATATATCACAAAACTTATAACCCTAACACATAGTACATATGAAATACCAAAAATTAAACACTGCAAATTACCAAAGAAGCGATTTGAGTGATTTTGAAGAAAAGAAGGAATCGCTTGAGTAATTTGAAAGGGGGTTGATTATTTTCTGGAAAAATGAATGCGTGTTTGAATGTAGAGAAGATGAAAAGGTTCCAGAAATGGTATTTTAGGGTTTATATAAGTGAGAGGGAAAATAAAGTATTGCACGAAAGATTTGAAAATACTTGAGTGTCCTTGACTTGATCGGACGATTAAGATCAAGTGGGTGAAAAGTAATTAAATCGTGCGGTCAGGGATTAAAACCGACAGACTTTTGGACTTAAAAGTTCACAATAAATGCATTTAACACAAAAATCCCATGTCCGCATTTAATGCTTGCAGGCATGACGTCATAAAGTAATGGGAACAGTAATAGCTAACATAAAATAGGCATAAAGATAAATCAGAAAACGTATCTGACTGACTGATATTGTAATCAGTCAGTTACCACTGTGTTCTGATCTGGTTGGCCTGATTACTGTTGACCTTACTGATGGTAGCCTATCCCTTAGTATTTTCCCAACAATGTCCCACTTATCTGATCAGATTTCTGCTGATCCAATCTAATCAAATCAGGTCTTGGGATGTGTGCTCCCGCCAAAACCTCATCCTCGGGGAGGCGAATAGTCGCCTCGATTTCCTGAAACAGCGTTATGTGTGATAGACCCCCAATGATGGTCTGGACACTTTGTGATGTCATACGCCATGAACTAACCCAACCAGCAGTCGCGTATCCCCTACGCGCTGCCACTTGCGACACAAATTTCTTTGGAGGGGCCTCGAGGGTTCAAATTTTACATTTCCACCCCCGTTTTTCCTCTATAAATAGAACGGGGTTTTAGACATACAACCCATTATACTCTCTCCCCAAACTTATCATTCTCAAGCTTGTGCATGGGAAATTCCGACGAGTCCTCAATTTCCGGCGAGTCCTCAATTTCAAGGCATCCTCCGGCAATAGGCTTCTTCTACTCTATACAAATGGCCTCCGGTTCTCAGTCCATCCCTGTGCTTCCCTAGTTTATGATCTCGTCTTCATCGGAGGATGATCATACGGCCATTGCCAAGCTCTACTGCCACCCGGTTGACGAATCTGTCGCCGCAAACATGGAGGTGCCCCTGGCCGTCTGTGCCTTGGGCGCCGATCGGGATGACAGGGTTAACAACGATGAGCAACTTCTGACATGTAATATGGATTTAGTATTGTATATGCGAACTCGATCAAGCCAAAATGTCCTTCACAATCCCTTGAGTTCGCACCACATGTATGAGACTCATGTTCATTTAAAGCGGGAAGTCTCATCGCATCATCTGACACTTCAAGGGCTGACAAATCATCATTTTCTGATAGTTTTGCAGCATCTTCCTCATATGAAGCACTGAGATGAATTCCATGGGAACCGTAACTCCAGTAACTCCACAGTATGAATCAAGTCGCTAACCTGCCTCCGGTCCCTATTGTAATGGAATTTCGACCTCCGGGTCTATTGTAATGGGATTTTCCTGACCTCCGGGTCTTTATCAATGAAATTCTCTTTTAATTCTTTTGTTGTGTTGACTTGATTTCCTTATGCGATTTTTGCCTAGTCCTTGTTGTCTTAATATTTACGCGATTTTATGTGATTTTTGCCTAGTTCTTGTCGTCTTAATATTTACGCGATTTTATGCGATTTTTGCCTAGTTCCCCCTTCATCTGATATCACATTTTTGATCAGTTCCTGACTGATTTTTCTGATCAGTTGAGGTACCTTACTCAACTGAGTCTCCTTATCCGGTTAGTCTCTTAACCAACTGGTTCTGGAGACCAGTCCACCAAACATTTCTGGTGCACTTTCTCCAAGGTCCAGAAGTCCTAGCTCATTACAGAGTTCTCTGAATCTAACTTCAGCTAGTGGCTTGGTTAGGATATCAGCTCTCTGCTTATCAGTATGGATCTTTTCCATTCTGATGTTCTTCTTTTCAACATGATCTCTTATAAAATGATGTTTGACATCCACATGCTTGCATCTTGTATGTAAATCAGGATTCTGAGTAATTGCAATAGCACTATTACTGTCACAGAATATAGGTAAGTTCATCGCTACAATGTTGTAATCCCTCAGCTGCTGACTAAGCCAGAGCAGTTGGGAACAACATCTTCCTGCAGCCATATATTCTGCTTCAGTAGTAGATGTGGCAACTGATGTCTGCTTCTTTGAAAACCAAGAGATCAGCTTACTACCTAAGAAATGACATGCACTTGAGGTTGATTTTATGTCTATTCTGCAACCTCCATAATCAGAATCAGAATACCCACTAAGCTCTAGATTATCATCTGATGGGTAAAATAAACCGAGATTTACTGTCCCCTTCAGATACTTAAGAATCCTCTTAGCTGCGTCCAGGTGGCTTTGCATTGGATTTGCCTGAAATCTGGCACATACACCTACTGCAAAAGTTATATCTGGTCTACTGACAGTCAGGTATAGTAGAGACCCAATGAGAGCCCTGTATTCTTTCTGATTAGTTTTCTGACCATTCTCATCTGGATCCATCTTTAATCCAGTCATCATAGGAATTTTGGCTTCCTTACTATTCTGAATTCCAAACTTAGCCAACAGATTCCTAGTGTACTTTGCCTGGCAGATGAATATCTCTTCTGTACTTTGCTTAACTTGAAGACCCAGAAAGTAATTCATCTGACCCATCATGGACATCTCGAACTTCCCTTGCATCAGTTTGCTGAATCTGTCACACAGATTCTTGTTGGGAGATCCGAAGATGATATCGTCCACATAGATTTGAACCATCAGAATATTTTCACCATCTTCTATTCTGAATAAGGTTCTATCCACTATTCCTTTAGTGAATCCATTGTTTATCAAGAACTGAGATAGTGTATCATACCAGGCTCTAGGAGCTTGTTTCAGGCCATAAAGAGTTTTTCTTAAACGGTACACCTGGTTGCCTTTTTCAAAGCTAGGAGGTTGTTCAACATAAACTTCCTCAGCTAGTACCCCGTTTAAGAATGCACTCTTTACATCCATCTGATACACAATAAACCCTCTGTGGGCAACATAAGCCAGAAACTGTTGGGGAATAAGTTGCACAGATCTATTCGGGGTGAATATTTAAATACAAATTTAATCCTTATAATTATTACTAGCATGAATTAATCATATATTAATTCAAATAATAATCCAACAACATATCATGCATATAATAATTCACGTAAAACCTACGCATGCGGAATTCTACGAGTTTACGTGAACGTACCTCTTGGGATGGCAGTGATCTGGCAGATTAGACTAACCAAAAGAACTTTCCAAGTATTCCCTTAGCCCTCGTTCGACTATCCGGTAGAAGGACTCTTGTGAACGATTTAACAAAATGAAAATAAATTATGTTGCACCACCTTTGTGGAATTACTAATTTTTCCAGCACATGGAATTGTACTTGGGAATGAAAGAATCATTCCCTATTTATAGAGCATGAGGTGGTCGAATTTTTAGGTTAAAATAATGTGGGAAAATCTTTTCTTGATCTCCAAGAAATCTTGAATATATCTCCTATATTATTTCTCCCATAATTATAATATTCCACAAAATCCTACCTTCTCTATTTGCTATGGATATTTTCGAAATATAGGGTGTCAAGATTCCAAGATTTGGATCTTCTTGAATTTATGAGATATTCTTGTATTTCAAGAAATACATATCTTCCATAATATCTTTTCAAGAAAATCAAGAAAATCTTTCTTGCCCACTATATTTCATATTTTTCGAAAATCTCATTATAGATAACCAAGTGGGAGATTTCTTGAATTTAATGAGATAATCTTGTATTCCAAGAATACATATCTTCATTCCATAACAAAATTCAAAGAAAATCTTTCTCCCATCATATCTATAATTTTCGAAATTTTTCTTGGAAAAATAAGAAAAATAAGCAACAATATTTATTTTATTTTAATCACTCTTTCAGTTATTGGACTATATGTTGGGCTACTTAGGGGGCCTTTAGGAGAATTAAGATTGGACCTTCTAATAGACCTTGAATATCTAATATTGAGCCACAATATTATTCAAGCCCATAAATATGAATTAATCCCACTACATAATTAATATTGCACTATCCATCTTAACCCATATTACAGTCAATATGGCTCTCGGTCATTATTTCCCGTGTTTAAGATTATCTAGCCCATTAATTAATTCAAGCCACTGAAATAGCTTTCCATTAATTAATATCTTTTATCCTTGGTCAAGGAACGGTTCAACATTATTATCCATACCGGAAACTAATTCCACTTGCAAGATTTGGTATGATAAAGCTTATGAACCTCCCAAGGGGGCAAATCGAACAAGTGTACTTGCACACGATTCTTCGTATTAAATATTAGCAATCACATGTGACTAATAATATTGCCCAAGATAAAAAGTATTGAATCTCGCTGATTCGCTACCCATGATAAGTCAAAGCAATAGTTACCAATCCCACGTGATCCTATTTAAGGGACCAAGATTAAGAAATAACGAACCATCGAGGTCTAATTCTTCCTTGTTGGGTTCAAGAATTTATCCTCCTCAGAGGTCCTATTCAGTGCATCAATCATGCACTAGTGTAATCTCTTGGTCAAGACAAGCCAATCTGAGCCTTACACTTCAACCTTTCACGATGGGTTGTTCATTTCCATCTAGGTCGTGAATGGCGTACTTTTAGTTACAAGGACCATTAATTTAATCTTCGTGATCTGGTATCACTAAATTAAATCGCAATGTAACACACGTCGACTTATTGAGCAGTTATGCAAGTAAATATATGTAACATTCGATAATATTTAAAGCATCAGTGATAAATAATTTATTTCAGTAAATAAGTCCGAAATTCAATTTTGATTATACAAAAGTAAAAGCATACTTTCTAGTGTAATCCCAACAATCTCCCACTTATACTCAAAGTCTGCTTTTAAGTATACTACAACATGTCTCGTGTAGTCCGTGACATCTAATGTCACCTACTACGAACCTAATAATTTCTCCCACTTGTACTCAAACAGATTGGCAATGGTCTTGACACCCATTCCTTCCACATGTCTCTCGAATGTATTCAGAGGCAGACTCTTTGTGAATGGATCTGCTAGGTTGTCCTCAGACGCTATCTTTGCCACATTTATATCTCCTCTCTTAACGATATCTCGTATAAGATGGTATTTCCTTTCAATGTGTTTGCTGGCTTTGTGGGCTCTTGGTTCCCTTGAATTTGCAAATCGCCTCCAAGCATTGTCACAATAAGCAGTGAATCATTTGGGCAAATTCGAACCACATCTAAGTCCACTAGGAAGTGCTTGAGCTAAACCGCTTCTTTTATTTGCCTCGCATTAGCGACTACATATTCGGCTTCCATGGTAGAATCTGCGATGCATTTACGCTTGACGCTTCTCCATGTCACGGCTCCTCCCCATGCAAAACACACTCTGGGAGGTAGATTTTTCGAGTCTATGTCCGATTGGAAATCCGAGTCCGTGTAGCCCGATGGGGATTGGACTATCGATCGATAAACCAACATTCTATCCCGAGTTCTTCGGATACTTGAATGTTTTTAATCGTAGATCAATGCTCTTTCCCCGGGTTACTTTGATATCTTGCCACCATGCCTACAAAAAAGCGGATATATGGTCTCGCATAAAAGCATTGCATACATGAAGATTCCGGTACCAAGCATAAGGAATGCCTTACATGTCATCTATCTCCTTTTAGCGTCTTAGGGGACATTTTCTTGGATAGATGGATTCCATGCCCGAAAGGTCTGAAGCCTTTCTTGGAATCTTCCATCTTTCAAGCGTTCAAAGATGTTGTCTATGTATGAAGCTTTGCGATAATCGATCATCCTTTTCTTGCGATCTCGAGTGATCTTGATCCCAAGGATGTGTCCGCTTCCCTAAGTCTTTCATATCAAACTGTTTTTGAAAGCCATGCCCTACGCCCGATAACACCTTTACATCGTTCCGATGATCGTAATGTCATCTACGATAGTACTAAGAATACCAATGCGGTTTCGACACTCTTTTTATACACACAACTTTCAAACTCGTTTTGATCAAACCCATAAGACTTTATAACATGATCAAAACATTGGTTCCAAACTCGGATACTGTTTGAGTCCGTAAATGGACTTCTTGAGCTTACAAACTAGGTGTTCTTGGCTTTGTTTCAATGAAGCCTTGGGGTTGTTGCATATAGATCTCTTCATCAAGACTTCCGTTAAGGAAAGGCGTCTTGACATCCATTTGCCCAGATTTCAAAGTCGAAATGAAAGAATCGATAAGAGAATACGGATAGACTTAAGCATAGCTCTTGGCGAAAAAAGTTTCCTCATAATCGATCCCTTCTTTCTCGAGTATAACCTTTTCGCCACTAGTCTTGCTTTTAAAGGTTTCAACCTTCCCGTCCGGCCCCTTTTTTTCTCTTGTACACCCACTTGCAACCAATGGGTTTGACCCCATTAAGTGGTTCGACTAGCTCCCACACTCTATTATGAAACATAGAACCCATTTCGGCTTTCATTGCTGTTTGCCAAGAATCTGCATCCTTGTCTTGGAGTGCCTCGTCATATGTCCATGGGTCTGATTCTTCTTGTCCGGGAATCAAGTCCGAGGACTCTCCTATTCCCATGAATCTCTCAGGTTGTCTTACAACCCTCCCACTACGATGAGGTTCCAGTTGTGAGAGTGTATCGTTTGGTATATCATCTAGTACAGTTGGCATTGAGGTTTGCCCTCTAAGCTCATTTAAGGTAATCTCACTTCTGGGTTTTCTTTGGTTCATATAGTCTTCTTCCAAAAATCTAAAGTGGGTGCTGATGACCACCTTTTGATCTTCGGGACCATAGAACATACACCCTTTTGTTCCCTCGGGGTAACCTACAAACAACCTTAATTCTGATCGAGGATCCAATTTACCGGCTTCCTTGTCCAACACGTAGGCCGGACACCCCCAAATTCTCATGTGTCTCATACTAGGCTTGCGCCCGGTCCACAATTCTTTGGGAGTTTTGGGAACCGATTTGGATGGCACCAAGTTCAGAATGTAAGCTGTTGTTTCCAAGGCATGACCCCAGAACGACTTGGGAAGATCCGCATAACTCATCATAGATCTAACCATTTCCAAAAGAGTTCTGTTTCTTCGCTCTGCAACCCCGTTTTGTTGAGGGGTTCCGGGTGCAGTGAGCTGGGATGCAATCCCTTCATCAGATAAGTAGTTCAAAAACTCATCGCTGAGGTATTCGCCTCCACGATCAGATCGTAGAGACTTGATACGTTTTTCCCTATGATTCTCTGCTTGAGCCTTAAATTCTTTGAATTTCTCAAAGGTCTCAGATTTATGCTTTATAAGGAAAACGTAACCGTACCTTGAGTAATCATCAATGAAAGTGACAAAATACTCATAACCTCCTCTTGCTTTGGTTGACATTGGACCACATACATCTGTGTGAACGATCTCTAACACTTCTTTGGCCCTATTCCCCTTGGCTCCAAATGCCCTCTTTGTCATTTTACCCTTCAAACATGATTCGCAGGTTGGAATCGGTTCAACTTGGAGAAGCTCCAGTGAACCGTCTTTCACCAACCTTTGGATCCTCTTTGGATTTATATGACCTAATCTTAGATGCCAAAGAAGTGTCTCGTTCACGTCTGATGAACGTTTTCTTTTCTCGGAAACAGTTGATGTGTTATAGGATGCATTTCGTGAGTGGTGTGCACAGTTAATTGTATAGAGATTATTCGACAACGTTCCATGACAGATAAATTTATCAAAAAAGAGAAATGGTAACAACTTTATTAAAAGTAACCGAATATCCATCATAAAAAAGTTTAGAAACTGAAATCAAATTCTTTCTAAAATCCGGAACATAAAGAACATCTCTTAAAATTAAAACTATGTCTTCAAAAGACAGGTGCACTTCTCCCACTGCTTCAGCTGCCACTCTCGTAGCATCGCCCAGTGTGATGAGGACCTCACTCCCACTAAGTTGTCGGGTCCGCTTGAACCCCTGTAATGTGAAACAAACATGATCAGTGGATCCCGTATCCACCACCCATAAATGAGAGGCATACGCCGCTAAACAAGTTCCAACAACTAGTGCGTGAGAATTACCTTTCTTTCCATTCCTTTTGGGTTTGGAACAGGCTGACCTCCAATGTCCTTTTTCACCGCAGTTGAAGCACTTCCCCTTAGCTGGCTTGTTCACTCCACCACCTTTCTTCACCTTGTCTTTGCCATTGGCAACACTTGAGTTCACTTGCTTGTGGCCTTTGTCCCTTTTCTTGTTCTTACCCTTGGCCTAGAAGAGGAAGAAGGTCTGTTTTCCACCAAGGCTTGGCTCTTTTGCCCCAATATCGCCTCCGCCGAGACTAAAGCTTGCAACAAATCAGGCATCGATAACTTCTGATTATTCATCTGGTAGTTCAGCCTGAATTGTTCAAAACTTTTCGGCAGAGAGTGGAGCACCTAAATCGATTTGGGTCTCGATATCGATTCAAACGCCAAGTACCTCAAGTTTATTAAGGTGAGCCATCATCATCCGAGAACGGGTGGTCCTTACGGGCGTTCCTCCACCATTTTCATAGAGAGCAAGTCCTCATGGTGATCCGATGAGCCACACGGTTACGATGTTGAAACATCGCTTTAAGACTAGTCATGATTTCCGCAATGTCTCAACGTTCGTGTTGGTGTTGCAACACATCCGACATAGAAGCCAAGATGGTACACTTTGCCATTTCGTTAGACCGCTCCCGGTCAAAGATACTCTTTTCTTAATCGTTTTAGTGGACTCATCTTTTTGGCTTTTCCGGTTTAGGTGTGGTCGAACCCGTTATGGCTTTGTGCGGTGAGGACAATAGTAAGTTTATTTATTCCAATCAACAAAATTTTCTCCAAAGTGAGCAAATTGTCTTTTAAGTATATTGAATAGTGGATTAAAAGGTTGTGACATGATGAACTGAAATAAAATAATATGCATAAGCACAAATATATCACAAGGTTCGATCACATGCATCATATTAAAATCTCAAAAAAATATGAACATGCATCACCAACATTCAAAAAGCAGTTTAAATAAGCCACGGGGGTGGGTCATTATTTAAACACATTCAAGCAGTTAAAAACAAAAACGAGTTACAAACCTTTAATATCCAGATTAATAGTTGGCTCCACTTGACCAATATAAAATTGACAGGGACTTCGGGGAAGTATATGCATATCAATTTTATACCTAAGTAATAACCATGATTAAATACAGGATTAATATTTCGTTTTGAACGAGCCTCGTGGGGAGGGTCATCGTTGCCACTAGTAATAACCCACAATCATCCGTTTGGAATTTATTCATGTGAAAGCTATCTTTTGACCGTCCCGTGGGGGAATTTCTCCAAAAGAATTCACAAATAAATAAATCATGGAGGTCAAAATTAATTCAATTTTATTATCCGGAATAAAATTATCAATTAATTATTTAAACATACTTAGTAATTTTGAAGGTGAGATTTTTCATTGGGCAATTCTCATGCAAACACATTTAAACAAATTAAATAAAGCATAAGATAGCACAATAATAAATCAAGCAAAATAGAAAAATAAACATATTGGGCACAAATTATCCAATTGTCATGGTTTTGATTTTTCTTGGCTTGATCTTGCAAACACCGCTCAATTTCTCCCCTTTCGACCGTCTCGAAAAAAATATTGAATCTCGAAACACCATGCCATACATTTCTACCGCAATGATCTGCCCACATCCGGCGGTCACTGGCTGTGTTCAAGCCTCTGGCCTTCAGCAAAACATCGCCGCGCCGCCTCTTGCGGCCTGGTTTCTCGGCGGCGGCTCGGTTAGCGACATCGCAGAAACGCAAGCATCCCTTAGCGCCGCTGGCGCCGTGCACCCCGCGTGTCTCTTCGGCACCGCGCCATCCCCCATGCACGCCGCAAGACCGCCTCCGCCCGCCCTAGCACGCGGTACGCGTCGCCTAGTGCCCGCCCGTCGGCAACCCTACAAGGCTTCGGCAGCGCGCCCGCGCCTTCGTCACAGAGCGTATCCACATCGTCTTGGCGGCCTCCCTTGGCACGTTGCACGCGACGCACGCCGTCATCACGCCGATTGCCGGATTTCGTCCTTTAATTCTTCATCTCCGTCCTCGTTTTAGATCCGGTTACAATTTATTTACAAAAAATAAATAAACCTAGATCTAGACTAGTCTATTACATTGATCAAATCAAACAAAATCTAATCTACTCGTGGATTTTCTCATTTAGAAAAAAAAACAAATCCGAACGAATCGAATTAAAAAACCACAATTTATATGCATGCATAAATAAACACATTAAATTCCATGACAATTGGATACCTGCAAAACAGATCTAGCAATTCTACTATCCAATTTTAAATTTAATGTCAACGAATTAAATTACAATTTAAAATTAAAAAACCGTGGCTCTGATACCAGTTGTTGGGGAATAAGTTGCACAGATCTATTCGGGGTGAATATTTAAATACAAATTTAATTCTTATAATTATTACTAGCATGAATTAATCCTATATTAATTCAATTAATAATCCAACAACATATCATGCATATAATAATTCACGTAAAACCTACGCATGCGGAATTCTACGAGTTTACGTGAACGTACCTCTTGGGATGGCAGTGATCTGGCAGATTAGACTAACCAAAAGAACTTCCCAAGTATTCCCTTAGCCCTCGTTCGACTATCCGATGGAAGGACTCTTGTGAACGATTTAACAAAATGAAAATAAATTATGTTGCACCACCTTTGTGGATTTACTAATTTTTCCAGCACATGGAATTGTACTTGGGAATGAAAGAATCATTCCCTATTTATAGAGCATGAGGTGGTCGAATTTTTCGGTTAAAATAATGTGGGAAAATCTTTTCTTGATCTCCAAGAAATCTTGAATATATCTCATATATTCTTTCTCCCATAATTATAATATTCCACAAAATCCCACCTTCTCTATTTGCTATGGATATTTTCGAAATATAGGGTGTCAAGATTCCAAGATTTGGATCTTCTTGAATTTATGAGATATTCTTGTATTTCAAGAAATACATATCTTCCATAATATCTTTACATGAAAATCAAGAAAATCTTTCTTGCCCACTATATTTCATATTTTTCGAAAATCTCATTATAGATAACCAAGTGGGAGATTTCTTGAATTTAATGAGATAATCTTGTATTCCAAGAATACATATCTTCATTCCATAACAAAATTCAAAGAAAATCTTTCTCCCATCATATCTATAATTTTCGAAATTTTTCTTGGAAAAATAAGCAACAATATTTATTTTATTTTAATCACTCTTTCAGTTATTGGACTATATGTTGGGCTACTTAGGGGGGCTTTAGGAGAATTAAGATTGGACCTTCTAATGGACCTTGAATATCTAATATTGAGCCACAATATTATTCAAGCCCATAAATATTAATTAATCCCACTACATAATTAATATTGCACTATCCATCTTAACCCATATTACAGTCAATATGGCTCCCGGTTATTATTTCCCGTGTTTAAGATTATCTAGCCCATTAATTAATTCAAGCCACTGAAATAGCTTTCCGTTAATTAATATCTTTTGTCCTTGGTCAAGGAACGGTTCAACATTATTATCCATACCGGAAACTAATTCCACTTGCAAGATTTGGTATGATAAAGCTTATGAACCTCCCAAGGGGGCAAATCAAACAAGCGTACTTGCACACGATTCTTCGTATTAAATCTTAGCAATCACATGTGACTAATAATATTGCCCAAGATAAAAAGTATTGAATCTCACTGATTCGCTACCCATGATAAGTCAAAGCAATAGTTACCAATCCCACGTGATCCTATTTAAGGGACGAAGATTAAGAAATAACGAACCACTGAGGTCTAATTCTTCCTTGTTCAGTTCTGAAGAATTTATCCTCCTGTAGGTCCTATTCAGTGCATCAGTCATGCACTAGTGTAATCTCTTGGTCAAGACAAGCCAATCTGAGCCTTACACTTCAACCTTTCACGATGGGTTGTTCATTTCCATCTAGGTCGTGAATAGCGTACTTTTAGTTACAAGGGACTGTTAATTTAATCTTCTGTGATCTGGTATCACTAAATTAACTACAATGTAACACGTACGACTTATTGAACAGTTATGCAGTAAATATATGTAACATTCGATAATATTTAAAGCATCAGTGATAAACAATTTATTTCAGTAAATAAGTTCGAAATTCAGTTTTGATTATACAAAAGTAAAAGCATACTTTCTAGTATAATCCCAACAGAAACAGCCGAATGGCTTCCAGGCGAGCGACTGGTGCAAAGGTCTCATCATAATCAATTTCTTTTGATTGTGAATATCCCTTAGCAACAAGTCTTGCCTTATTTCTGGTTATGGCATTATTCTCATTTCTCTTGTTCTTGAATACCCACTTGGTGCCAATCACATCTTGACGAGTTAGTCTGTCCACCAGTTTCCACACTTGATTTTTTCAAACTGCTCTAATTCTTCTTGCATGGCTAGAATCTAGCAAGCATCTTGTAGAGCTTCATATATGGTGGTTGGTTCCTTCAAAGATAGATAACAACAATACATGGCACTTTCACCAACCTGATGTCTAGTCTGGACTCGGGCATTCGGATTGCCAATTATCAGATCAGTTGGATGGTCAGATAACCAAGTCCTTCTTTTCTGATGTATATCAGTTTGGATGTCATCATCCTCATCTGATATTGAGTCACTAGTAGTTGGGAGTGGTGCATTAATAGGATCCACTTGACATGGACAAGTCTCAGCTGATGTTGGAATCATCATATGGTGATGTATGTCCGTAGGAACATCAGGGATTCCCCCTGAACCAAATGGTTCAGTTGTTACTGTCTCAGCGGTACCAGCTTCTTCATCGACAGTTGTACGTACCTTTGGGTCTGATTGACCTGGTGAATCAGTAAGATCAAGTTTTGGAACATACACTGTTACGTGATCTGATCATTTTTCCTTAATACTTAGCTGATCCAGTTTCTGTGCATCAGGTACCGGTTGTTCTGGTACTGCTTGTTCTGAGGTAGATTTCTCTTGTTCAGAAGATGTTTCATCAAAGATCACATGTGGTGTTTCTTCCACAACTAGGGTTCGCCTGTTGAACACCTTGAAAGCCTTGCTGGTTGAGGAATATCCTAAGAATATACCCTCATCTGACTTGGCCTTAAAAGTTTTCAACTGACTATTCCCATTGTTGTGTATGAAACACTTGCACCCAAAAACATGGAAGTAAGAAACATAAAGTTTTCTGCCCTTCCACAGTTCATAGGGTGTTTTGAAGTGAGCCTTAGTCAGAAAACATATGTTCTGAGTGTGGCATGCAGTGTTGATTGCTTCTGCCCAGAAACGGTTTGGAGTGGCATGTTCAGCTAACATAGTACGAGCAGCTTCTTTGAGTGTTTTGTTTCTCCGTTCTGCTACTCCATTCTGCTGTGGTGTTCTTGAATTTGATGTTTCATGTTGTATTCCAAACTTATTGCAAAAGTCAGTAATAAAGGAGGTCAAAAATTATATACCTTTATTGGATCTGATTTTCACAATACTGACACCCTTCTCATTTTGTAATTTCTTGAGCAATTCGGGTATCTTTGTTGTTGTCTCATTCTTCTTATATAAGAATACCATCCAGATAAACTTGGAATATTCATCCACGATTACCAGAGTGTACTTGTGTCCGCTGAGACTTAGTGGTGTAACTAGTCCGAATAAATCCATATGGAGCAGTTGCAGTACTCTGCTGGATGCTGGTCGTGGGATTCCCTTGAATGGGGCTTTAACTTGCTTTCCTTTATGACATGCGACACATGTCTGATCCTTAGAGAATACCTCATTCGGGAGACCCTCAACCAAAGACATCCTTGTTATCTTGTTAAGAGTTTTAAAGTTCAGATGGCTCATTCTCTTATGCCATAGCCAACTGCTGCTTTTGGAACTCTTAACAATCAGGCATGCATTTCTTGGACAACTATTCCAATCTGCAGTGTAGATAGTTCCTTTTCTTATACCAGTTAACAAAATCTGTTGAGTAGCTCGATTCTTGATAGTGCACTGATCAGTCGAGAATTCAACACTGAATCCGTTGTCGCAGAATTGTGAAACTGATAACTGATTATGCTTCAAACCATCTACATACGAGACTCTAGTAACCTGTACATCATCATTCTCTAAGGTTCTGAATCATCTGGTAAAACCAAAGTTATCATCACCAAAGAGTACACGTGGGCCTTCTTGTTCTGTGTAAGAGCTGAGGAGATGTTTGTTTCCAGTCATGTGCCTTGAGCATCCACTATCGATGTACCAGATAGTTGCTTGTACACCTCCTTTATTGGTCAATCCCACGCGAACCTGCAATCAGATCAGGTTTTAGGTACCCCTTTAGGATTGGGTCTTGAGGGGTTAGAGTTGGTTTTAGGGATCCATACAAACAAGGCATTTATATTGTAATCATTTAGATCAGAAGGCCTGATTTGTCTCCCATAAACATCTACATAATCATACGTCTCTTCATATGCAATATGGTCAGTATGATCATGAGTGTGAGCTTTGGATGAATCAGAAGACTTGGGCTTTTTCTTTGATATCTGTCTTCTTTTAATCCAGTGGAGCTCAGGTGCAGCAGCCCTAGGTTTCTGATTGTAATGGTAGGTACGACTGCTACCATTAAAAGATTCATATCTTTTTGGAATATTTGGTCTTAGCAGTTTACCTTTAGCTTGCTTATTAGGCAGCTTGACCTGATTAGGTTTCAGATCAGATTTCCCTTTAAGAGGTTGTCTTTTCTGATTCCTAATCTGCTGATCAGGTTGAGGTTTCTTCAGAAAAACAGGGTTCTTCTGTTGATTCCTCGGCTGATGCTTGATCAGTTGGGGTCCATTTATGTTCCCTTTCTGATCAGACACTTGTCTTACTTGTTCAGCAGGTCTGTTTCCCTTATCTGATACAAATTTTGCTTTTCGTGTATCTTGATCAGAAACTCGTTTGATTACACTTTTCTGAAGTGAACCGACGGGGCTTTTGAGGATGCAGAAGGTTTTTCATACCCAATTCTCTTCTTATTAGTTGACGTTCAAAAATAGTTGTTCAGATCTTGAACGGTCTTAGAAGATTTCGTGAAAACCTCTATTTTCTTACGCAAACTATCCTCAGTTATTTTTAGACTCTCGTGCAGTCGGAAGAGATCATCAAACTTATCTTGGAGGATTTTGAGACCATCAGCTTGCTGTTTATTAATGGCTAGCTGTTCTTTAATCAGTTTATCCTGATCAGAAGAACTAACTTTCAGAACCTCCAGTTCTGTAGTCATCTTTTGAACAGTTTCAGCTGATTTCAGTTTAGCAGCTTTTCTGACAGCATTTTCTTTAACAAGCTGAATGTTCTCTATCCTTAGCTTGTCGTTCTCAGCTTCCACTATGGTATAAGTGTCTACTGCATTGGAGAGATCATCAAGCAATTGCTCATTGTAGAGCTGCAGGTCAATCTCTCCAGCAGGTGTGCTCAGCACAGCTGGAGTGGAAACAGAAAACACAGATGGTTTAGAAGATACCTCAGATTGATTTTCATCCTTGACCATGAGACAGATGTCATCATCAGATGAGAACATCAGATCATCGAACCTGTTGAAATCATCAGCATTGCTCATCAGGCAGAAGTCTTCCACAGATGAGTAACCAAAATCTTCTGATGGCAGATAAGAGTCATCTATTCATGTAGTGTCAGCAACCATAGTTTTTCTGTCTCTGTATCGTTGCTCTCTTCGGTTCCTCTTATCTTCTCTTTCTCTAGGTGTCAGGTCAGGGTAATCTGCATTGTAGTGACCTGGTTTCTGGCAGTTGAAGCAGACTCCTCTCTCAACTGAACTTGCTCTGGAAGGTGAGTCCTGTCTTCTGTATGATATGTCAGGTGACTTCCCGGTTTGCCTTTGATCTGAATTTCTCCTTTCTGATTTGTGATCTTCAGCACGATCATCTCTTTTCTTTTCTCTTTGGTTGTCTCTTCTGTCATCAGATCTGTTTCTTTCCTGTGATCTGTCAGACGATCTTCTTTCTCTTCCTCTGCTATTCTGATAGTCTTTGTAGAATCTTCTATACTTTCCTAATTGAATGTTTGATCTTTCAAGCTTTCTGGTGAGTAGAGCAATTTGTTCAGCTTGACTTACAATGTTTCCAATAGGCTCAGAAGATTTTGAGCAGCTGCCGCCTGCTTTAAATGCTACCGCTTTTGTTGTTGCAGGTGTGGTTTCGGCAGATGACTCATCATCTTCCTCTTGCCCTCTCTCAATCAGGTCGAATTCATGGGCTTTCAGATTTAAGAACAGACTGCTCGGCTTCATCTTTGCTATATCTTGGGAGTCCTTGATAACTGTGACCTTCATATCCCATTTCTTCGTTAAAGATTGATAGGTAGCAAAATGTGCATGTTTTTAATATGATAGAGTACAATTTATTGGGCTCGTTTATGTTAGAATGACATGTTAGATTACTTATATGTGATTTGATTGAACAATTCCGCACTTGATCGTTTTGTGTGTTTTTAAGTATTTTTAGGTGATTTTTGGGCGAAAAAATTATTGGGTCAAATTGGTGTTGCAAAAGCCACACTGGCCGACCCAGTGCAGGCCCATGTCCAGCAGCTGCAAGAAAGAGTCCAGCGGGTGATTTCTTGATTTGGGAAAGATTTGGTTCAAGAAAGTGATTTGGAAGGGGGATTCGGTCAAGATATTGGGGAAAAAGATATTTGGCTAATTAAGGCGACTTAATTGGAAGAGGAAAGGTGGGCCGGCCCAAGATGAGAAAAAGAGAGGGTGGAAGCCTTAATTTTGGAGGTATATCACAAGTATTTAATTAAGAGAGCCACGACACATATAGGAGATTAGGGAGAGAGAGCAGGCACGAGGGCATTACTATTGGAAAAGGGGCAGAAGCATCGAAAACAAGAAGGAGTTCCGTTCAAAGTTTGTTTCATCGTTATTATTTTTCTCTGAATTGAAATTTGTGTACGGTTAATTATGTTTATTAGAGGCTAAACACTTTTATCCCAACTCCGGGAATTTCTGAACCCATGTTTTAATGTGATTATTTAATTCGAGACGTTTACGATATTTATTTTTGGGATTGTTTAATTTATCTGTTTTAATTTCTTGCGTGTTTAAATTAATTGGTTTAGACTGGTCATCTAGGTTAATTGTTTAAATATATGCGTGGAGACTCTTGGTAACAACTAATGGATTCACTAGGGTGAATTAAATCAAGTTCGTACGGGTCGCGCTAAGTGTACTTGAAAATTTGTTTGCTCTCTATCCTAAGGATTAATGCTTTTAACTGGGTTAAATCTACGGACTAACCTAGACTGCTTAGTTAAAAAGGTTTTCTTGAAGGGGCATCTTTTCATTTAAATAAACTTAAGGGATAGGACCGGGAAATCGAAGCGCTTTTGATTCCTGAGGGGCATTAATCTTGAAATCGAATAAAGTAAACGTTGAGGTTAAAATAGTCGTGTTAACATGGGGGATGAATGAATCGTGAGTTGGGGTTTTTATTTCTCATTGATTTCATCCATTAAATCTTTAGTGCTATTATTTTTAATTGTTTTATCTTATTTAATTAGTTTGCTATTTTATTTTTATCTTAGTTTTAATGTGTTATCTCATTAATTCATCAATTGACATAATTACAATAATATGTGCTCCCTGTGGATCGATCCCGTATTTATCGCTTCAACAAGTTAGTAGGATAGTCCGGGTAATTATTAATTATTTTTGTCGCACCTCGACCGTGCAGTCAAATTTTGGCGTCGTTGTCGTGGACACGGTGACGTTGTCTTTGTGCCAGTTGTTAGATATTTTTGAGATTTTATATTTCTGTTATATTTCTGAATTTTATTGTGATCTCGTTGGTATTTTTTGGTCTCGGAAAATTCCAGCTCGTTTTCGTAAGTTGCAAGAAATTATGCAGTCCACTGACACTGGGTGACCCAGTGTCGCTGTTCAGCATTCTTTTTCTTTGCAATTCTACCTCGTGTTATTTTTCTTTTTCGTCTCTCTTATTAAGCTTCACGCCCTCTTTTCTGTTTTCTCCTTAGGATTTCCTCTAGTTTATGTTCACACGATCGAAGGGTAGCAAGGGTCTTTTATTCTGCCCCGAGATTACTAATTTGGAGCGAGACTTGAGAAAGCAAGCTAAAGAAGCGAGGAGATTATTCGAATCGTTTCATTTTCCAGTTAAAAGTGAGTACAACGAGTCTGATTCCGAGGAGAAAGATATGGGTGAAAGCAGACGTTGAAGCAATTGGCGAGCTGCGACTTTTTTGAAAGAATCGCTATGCATCGTTTATCCTACCGAGGGATACCGATTTCGAACTTAAGTCTGGTTTAATTCACTTGTTGCCTGCTTTTCATGGTAATGCAGGTGAGGATCCGCACAAATTTATGAGGGAATTCCATGTGGTTTGCTCTCACATGCGACCGAAAGATGTGACGGAAGAGACGGTAAAGCTGAAGGCGTTTCCATTCGCTCTGAAGGATTCAGCAAAAGAGTGGCTTTACTACCTTCCATCTGCAAGTGTCAGGACCTGGGTTGACATGGAAAGATTGTTCTTGTAGAAGTACTTCCCAGCTTCTCGGGTGGCAAGTTTGCGAAAAGACATATGTGGTGTCAGGCAGATCACAGGGGAGACTCTTTTACAGTATTGGGGGGCGTTTCAAGCAAGCGGTGGCAAAAGTCTGTCCAGGACATCGATTTCAAACGACCGATCCAAATACTTTTATGAAGGGTTGACTCTCAATGATAGGAGTTTGATTGATGCTGCAAGTGGAGGGGCTCTCCCTGATCTTACTGTGACATAAGCCCGAGAGCTCATCTTGAACAAGGCAGCAAACACTCAGCAGTTTAATCAAAGGGGTGCACCTGCAACCCTGGTGCAAACAGTAAGTGATTCCTCCCTCAAAGATCAATTAACTGAACTAACTGCTTTTGTGAGACGCCATTGGAAATTTCCAAGGGCGGAAGTTTAATCCTTTTTCGAATACGTACAACCCGGGTTGGAGAGAGCATCCGAATCTTAGGTACGGGAATCAGCAGAACCCTCCAGCAGTGGAACACAATTGGCCACAACAGCAAAGGGATCAATATCAAGTTAAGGCACCAATGGAGAGTTCGGGCAATCCACTGAGGAGTTGATAAAACTTCTCACTACTCAGTCCTTGCAATTCCAGCAACAGATGCAGCAGAGCATGACTCAACTCCAAAGAACACCTCTTCCACTATCAAGAATTTGGAGGTGCAAATGAGTCAACTCGCTAGTGTCGTCAGTCGTTTGGAAGCTCAAAACAGTGGGAAACTACCATCCCAGCCCGAGGTAAATCCGAAAAACGTGAACGCTGTCATGTTGAGTGGGAAGCAGCTGGAGGAAGTTAAGAAGCCTGATCCACTAACTCCGGCCGAAGAAACGGAGGAAAAACAGCCTGGACAAACCGACACTGGGATACCCAGTGTGAAGCAGAATTCTGGACAGAAGGACATTGGGTCACCCAGTGTGGAATAGAATCCGAAAATTGGTGATAAAAAGGTTGGTGATTCAATTTGTAAACCCGATTATACTCCTGTTTTGCCTTTTCCTTCCAGGGTTGAGCGAGCATTGAAGGAAGACAAGGAGAAACAAGTGTTGGACGTCTTCAGAAAAGTGAAAATCAACATCCCGTTGCTTGATGCAATAGCTCAGATTTCGAGATATGCTAAATTCCTTAAGGAGCTTTGCACCAATAAGCGCAAGCTGAAGGGCAACGAGAAAGTAGTGATGGGGGAAAACGTTTCAGCCCTGTTTCAAAAGAGGCTTCCGAAGAAGCTTAAGGACCCAGGTACATTCACTATCTCAGGTATATATGAGGTGATGATATAATCATCATATCTTTGTAAATAAAATATAACTTTTAATGAGAGTGCAAAATTTTAAAACGAAATAATCTAGTTGAATTGGGCTTTGTGCAGACTGATATGATTTCGCCACATAAGCTGAATTAGGTTTACCAATATATATATTATTAAGATTATAATATATATATATATATACATATTGACGGACGGCATAGATATGACAACTCAGAACCTCCATTGCGAGAATAAATACATAATTTCTTTAGGAATTAGTTCTAAAGATATATCAAAATAAATATTTGCAATGAAAATATTTGACTACGTATATATGGCAACTCAGAACCTTCATTGCAAGAATTAAATGTATCATTTCTTGTGGAAATTTTATGTGAGATATATTCTCATGCATGAATGATATCTCACTTTGTTATTTGAATCTCTTTTTTTTTTTTTTTTTTTAAGTTATCAGCAAAAAAATTATTTCATTAGAGAAATAATGCTCGGAGTACAGAATTTGCTTTGGGAAAAAAATGCATATACAAGTATGTGAATCCTAACAATCTATCCCTTTTCTATGATCCAAACTTCATTCATCAAAAGAGAAACTAGAAACACTACAAGAATTTACATAATACCAACTCCAAAATCGACTTTTGATTTTCTCAAAAAATTTCCATTGAATTGAACTATTTGCCTTCGTAAATCAGTTTATTTCTTCCTTTTCAAATCACCCAAATTGCACACATCAAAAAACAAATTGTGAAATTTCTCTCTTTCTTTCCACTCCGAAGGCCATGGTGAAGGTGATAATGCTCCTTAGTTTCAACGTGAATGACAAAAGAGTTTTAAGCCAATTATAGCAATCGTACCACACCTTAAACATACCGTTGCATCCGAAGAAGAGGTGAGCATCCGTTTCGTTAAAGTCCTTGTAGATTGGGCACTTCAGTTCATCACTAGAAAGCTAAATTCCGCTTTTTGCGAGATTATCCTTGGTTGGTAGATGATTCCACAGTGTTCTCCATATTGTTGCCGCTACTTTCAATGGAATAATTTTATTCCACACCAGCTTGTACAGTTTTGTATTCGAAGTGGCTATCGGATTAGTCGTTTCAAAGGAAAGAAGTGGATACGTCGTCCCGATTTTATAACTTCCATCCTTCTCTGCTTTTCAGCTCCACTTGTCCTCGACACCTTGTTGTAATGGGACCCCATTAATCAAATTAGAGAATTCATTAATGGGACCCCATTAATCAAATTAGAGAATTCATTAGCAACCTGAAGCTCCCCCCCCACCACCACTTTCCCATCTCTCTATTACTACCTTCCCTATTTATGCATAGATTAAATAATCTAGGAAAATTAGACTTAAGAGACTCGTTACCCACCCAAATATCATTCCAAAAATATGTTTCACCCCCATCCCCGATGTTTTTTTCTCCAAACTATCCTAAAATCAGTTCCCCACCACCCCAGAAATATTGACAATGGCATCTTTCCACCAACTAGACCACCCGATTCCCACCCCTCCCTCTTTAAGCTCAGTCACACTCAAATCCCCATAATTAGACACCACCACCCTTGCCCACAAACTATGAAGATTTGTGAGAAATCTCTACACCCACTTTCCTAAAAGAACCATATTAAAATTACCCAAATCCTTAACCCTTGTTATTAGTCGTCTTACGTGTTAATTCTAATGTGGCTTTACTTATCACAACTTCACAAACAAAATAAGTAATGTGTCGAGCACAGTGTACACGTGTCGAACACAGATTGATAGTAATTCAGAGAGTTTAAATAGAGATGTTGTGTGGGAAATTTGTGAACCCTTTTATTGACCTCAAAGGGTCTATTTATACAAGTGGACATGCATGTGTTGCCTTGGCAACCACGTGTTGCCCCTTTCTTGCTAAACAAGTATACATGTGGTAATGACACGTGTCCCGTAGGACTCCCCTGGTCGACATCTGTATTTTCTTGCACTTGAAGTCTCCGACTTGTCATCCAGGTGCTATGTGCTTTGCATGTTACATGTCTTCATGCTGGTGATGTGTGCTTGCTTCCGGAGGATCATCTGTTCGCCTAGGAGGGGCAAACATGATCTCGCCCTTTCTGGACTCATGATATTCACTTTGTGCTCGCTCAGGAGGGAGAGGTCGAGCACCACTCTGTGCTCGCTATGCAGGCAAGTATTAGTGTCATCTTAGGTCTTCCTGGGGGCCGAGCTGTGTTCGTCCACCGCTAAGAAACCTGTGTTCGTCTAGTGGCCCTTCAAATGATTGGAGCAAGTTCAATTTGGATAACACCATGATAGTTACTGTGTTCACCTCATGTTCGGTGACTTCCTGTTCGGCCCCTGGGTCTGGCTATGGCTCCTCTCTTGTGCTCGCCTACCGCAGTGGGCATGTGTTCTATCTTGGTCGAACCCTTGTTGATATTGGAGTGTTCATTCATGACGTGGCCTGTGCTCGCCCAAGTGGGCGAACATATGGTGAGTTCCGAAGGCCACGTTGTGTGCTCGCTTACCTGGCGAGCAGCTCTTGGATAGTTGAGGTTGTCCTGCTTATGCATTGGTCCACATGTTCACTTGGCGAGCACGTGGCTGATGGCCTTTGACCGGGTGTGGACCGGATACAACAAACCACAATCCCCTCCAACACTTAGAAAAATAGATATTATGCCAGCTTAACCATGCTATCTTATTTTTATTTTCACTCCCATGCCAACTTAATCATATCCTCTTTTAAATATGATTGAGTTGGGAATCATAAGCTCGTAGGTCATATAATAGAGTAAATAATATTCGTCTCATGTATTACCTAATATAAAAGGTGTATTCAGAGTGGGTCTCATGTGCACCAGATGCACCGTGTACTCTATAGTGTGTATAATTTTTTTATTACATATTCTCGCCACGAGAATGATTATATGCCCACCGATAAACACCAATTTAATATGTCCACCACTTATGTGATATAAACAAGATAAATTTGTAAATTGTAATTGTATTTTATTTATAAAAAAACATAAACAAAAATCGTGGAACCGCCATGTCCAAATCCAAATTGTTATAAACATATAGCTAATTAGGTTCCTGTCCCAACTTTTCTCAAACTATAACCAGTGGTTTCAAATCAAAACCGGCAATTTGAATTGTTTAGTCAAGTCTATGAGCAGGGGATCCCACCATTATTAATTGATTGTTTATGCAGCATCTCTACATAAGTGATGGGAGTATAAGTGTGTCTACCGGTGGAAAATGTTCCATTTTTAAGTAGTCAAGTGAAATATATCATGTTTGCTCACTAATTTTGGAATATCTATACATATAGAGAGAGATCTGATACCAAAATGTTTAACTATTTATAGAAATGTAGAAAATTTTAGATTTTAAGTAAGTGAAATATGCCATTTTTGCGTATTGGATTTTGGAATATCTATACATATAGAGAGATATCAAATATCAAATGTTTATCTATTTATAGTAATTTTTGTTTTCAACCAAAGTTCTATTTAATAAATTTGTCATTAATATAATGAAACAAAATGCCATGAAGAAGAATGAAATTAAAATAAAATGGCCCATGCAGGTCTCGAACCTGCGACCTTCGCGTTATTAGCACGACGCTCTAACCAACTGAGCTAATAGGCCACTATTGATTAAAAAATATTTCTACAATTTTTGTTTGTACATCAATTAGGTAGTAAGAAACTAATTTCTATCCCCGTACCTTTGTTTTAAATATGTGGGTTGGACCAGCCAATCAGATCGGTCCGACCTTTACTCACTGAGCACAATGAACAAACTAAAAGCATTATGCTTGATTTTTTAACCGCTCACAAAGCGCTCAAAAGAAGGAAAAACGACAAAAAACGCTGATTGATTGACTAGTCAATTCGCCAGTTTGACATTATTTGTAAATAAAATAAAATTGAGGACTATTTTATAATTTTTAAATATTTATTAAAGGGTCCATCTTGCAACTTTTAGAGGCTATTTTGCAATTTTAAGGAATTATTTTAAAAAATAAAAAGGGAGGGGCTATTTTAAATATATATATATATATATATATATATATATATAATTATCTATAATTTATTTATTTAATTATATATTATGTAATTATGATGTCATGTCGACTCAACGACTTCAATAACGGTCAGATCCTATCGAACTCAATTCAACCAATAATGTTATGAATATTCGGTCAACTTTTATTTCTGCTTTTAAAACATAGCCCTATATACTAATAGGATTTTTTTTTTGTTGACGTGTTGTGTTCTCCATCATTGTGATAATGTATCGTACTCCTAGAAAGTGTGTATCCAAGTGTCATCCCTCTATATACTATGGGGACGGGATGTGGATTGGCCTTAGCCCTTGCCGTTAATATTCATAGAATTGACTAAATTAAAAAAAAAAAAAAAAATAATAATAATAATAATAATAAGAAGATGTGTGTGTGTGTGTTGGGGGAAGGGGGGCTATTACCGTACTACACGAGCTTAAAGAAACTTTTATATTATCAATTTTAAATTCAATGCATTTTATATAATTATTTAGTTCGATTAATTTAATTAAGCTATTAACATACTTTTAAATAATTTAAAATTAAGAATTTTTCATGTTGATTTTAATGTGATTACTAATATGTGACAATATCAATAATTTATTTTTTCTTTCACAACCAACATCTTGTGATTTCATTTGTTATTTCTCATATTGTGTCTTGCAAGATAATTTGTAAATAACATTATAGATAAATATGGGATGATGGAAAGCAGTTGGTTAAAGAGTTAGAGAAGTTAAAAGCATGTTAAAAGTTATTGACCATGATTAAAAGATGTTACATAATTGATCCCTACTTTATAGGATACATGGAGACCACCATTTGGATGTGTCATAATTAAATATGTTGCACTTGTATGACATTCGAGTATTAGTTTACTAAGTCTGCAGGTTTTCTGCTGAGATTTTGGATGTTGTCCAACATTTCTAACCACATCAGAGTTCGTTTTTTCTCCTAACACTAACTATTATTATTTTATGTTGTTCATAATGTTCTTTTATGCAGGTTGACAACTTACAAAGGTGTTTAAGTCAAGCGGTTGTAGATAAAACAAGATGAGAGTTGTGGAGAACATGAGTAATTATCAAGATCGTGGAGTTAGTGGGGAATGATTTTCTAGGTTCTCCAAACCACCTAGTGGATGGGAAATGCGGTTGGATCACGAAGTTTATAAATACAAGTTGCATGGAACATCAAAACTTAAGATGCAACCAAGCAGCAATCTATCAAGTGCTTAGTGCATTTAGAAGTGTTAGGGTTGTTGTGTTCTTCATTTGTGTTGGTCGAATGCCTCAAAACATTCCTATCAACATTGGTTCTTTATATATTGTATGTTAGGTTGAATAGGATCACTATCATACTTGTAGAAAATTTAGTTTTTAGGGAAGTGTATTTTTACATTATACCTTTTAGATCTTGTTTTTAGGCTCTTGTTTGTATCACTATTTTGGTATAGTGAAGTTTTCGCTCTGAGGCACGTATTCTCTAAATTAAGTTTATACAAAGTTTTGAATTTGTTTGCAAAATATTTTTAAGTCTTCTAATGTTATATATTGTCTTATATGTTCAAACAACATTTTAGACTAGACTCTGAAAAGCATAAACACACACTTTCAATAATGGGGTATCTATATATTTTATTGTTGGAACACTTACATTAAAATGAATAACAATTGAATTAATTAGTTAAACTAATTTGAATCTCTATTTCTATGTCAATCAAACTCTGATTATGATTTTCTTTAAAAAGAAAAAGGTTTTAAGTATGGTTAAAAAATAAAGGTTTAATTCTTAATAAATACACGATATTTATTTTAAGTATCAATTTAATCACAACTTTCAAAATTATTATAAAAAAGATCAACCTTTGATGTTATTGCAAATTGATACATATTTTTTTTTCTCCGGTCGGTGACGGATGTCGTGGCTCGATAGAATTGCAATGTAAGATTACACGATTTGATTTATATATATATTATTTTATTTTTGCAATATTATTTTGATAAAAAAATCCAATAATGAGTGTGAGTTTTCTTGAGTTTTTTATCACAATAACGTAGATAAAACAGAATAATGTATCAAAATAAAAAATTACTGTGAAATTCTACATGGCAAGTCCAGCGAACCATGTCCATCTGTCACGATTGAAGGAAAAAAAACATGTATCGATTTGTAACAACATTAAAAGTTGGACTTTTTAACTATAATCTTGAAGGTCGCGATTAAATTGATGCTTGACATAAAAATCGTGTATTTATTTAGAATTAACCCAAAAATAAATGTAACAAATTAATAGGTAAAAAAATATCAGTAATTCTAAGTGGACAGATTCTGCCCGGAAGAAAATAATATTTTAGACATTACGGGCTTAATTAAAATTTTAAATTACTTAATGGTCTATTCTAATTTTGAGTTGACCGAGTATTTAAATTCAAATTAAACACTCTGACAACATTCTCTCTCTACATTAATTAATTGATTTTGGAGTTCTAACCAATTTGATTTAATTTGTTTATTTTCCGACGAAGGCTGTGGCAACAAATTGGCATGAGTTAAAAAAATAAAAATGGTGATTTTGTTTATTTTGCCAGCATGATCCGATTTCTAGGCTTTTCTTGACTTCCTGGTAGCATATCTCTTCCCTTTCTTGAACCCAATTTGAATAAATAAAAACTATAATTCCAAGAGATACACTTTCGGGAAAAAAAAACTCAGAAAATCTAAATAAAAATTCATGAAAATCAACATTTCATCGAGAAGAAACGCTACTCCTCGGTGGATCGGGGCTGAGGGAATGAGGAGATTTTCAATGACTTAAAATTTTCAATGAATAAATTCAGATTTTATGAAAAATAGTTATATTTTAAATGAATTTTTAAAGGAAAATATGCAAAATAATTTATAACCCGAAGCTAAATAAACTAAAAGTAACAAATAAAATAAATGACAATGACGTGAAGTTGTAAATTCAGTTGTTTTTTTTTAACAAAAAAGAAATAAAATAAAAATTCTAAAAAAAAATATTTAAAAAGATAATAATTCCCAATCACCCACCCCTCCACTCCAAAACCCACGCTACAAGCCCACAAGTAAGATAACCCAGTTCCTCTCATACATCTTATTACTGTATTTCGAATTCTCATGGGTTCAAGAAATTGAGCGTTTTTGGTAAGTAGGAAATTGTGCATGTTTTTAGTTGTTTAAGTGTAATTTTATTGTACTCGATTATGTTAGAATTGCATGTGTTTTCTATTTATGTGTATTTTGATGATGAAATTTTACACTTGATTTATTTGTAGTGTTTTTGGATGATTTTAGGGTCTTTTTTGGAACACTTTATTGAAGTTTTGTACTCGAGTTGATGGAATCTATCGCAAAGAACCGAACACTGCCGCTTGCAACATAATTTATTAAGGTTGATTGGTGATTAATTAGTAGTCACGTGAGATGGAAAGCCTAATGGACTAAGGCCCATGATTACGAGATTAATAAGACCTAATATATATAATCTTTTCTTGGTGAAGAACACACGGACGGCAGTAGGCGAATTCTGGAGGGGCACTAATTAGGACGCTAGTTTTGAGAGGAGACTGGAGGACGTACGGTTTTGAGAGTCTTATTTAGTTAGTATTTTTATTCTAATTACATGGATTTTTAAATTTGTACTTTAATGTCTGTTAATTGATTTGAGACATTTACAATATTTATCTTGAGATTATTTATTTCATTTAATTTAACTTTCAACATAATTTGGTTTGGCCACCTAGGTTACATTATTCTTTTATGTATCTGCTAGTTCATAAATTTGTAATCCGTAATTGTTGTAGATTTATAGCAAATGGAAGCAACTAGTAATTTTGCTAGGGTGATTTAAATCGGGTTCTTTCGAATTGAGTTTGCGTATTCGGGAATTTGTATGTCATTTATCCTAGTGTTTAATGTTTTTTACTGGATTAAATCTTAAATACATGTTTTGAGATTATTCATTGGGATAGATTAATTAGGGGTCATACTTTCTAATTAATTAAACTTAAGAAACAATTCGGACTAGTTTGGTCGTAACACTGGTCTAGGGGCAAGATCCGAATAGAGTCAAGAATATAATTAGTTTTTAATTGAGTGGATAATCATTCAGGTGGAAGCTATCCGAGAACTAGATTGTTTTTATTTATTTATTGTGTTCTTTTTATTTTGCATGTCTATTAGTAGATTTAGAATAAACCAAACCAATCCCCCCCTCCCTCTCTTAATTGCTTTTATACATGAATTATTCAATTGAATTTCACTATTACCTGTGAGATCGATCTTTACTTATCCTACTATATTAGTGAGTTAGCTAAGGTATTTATATTTATTTTTGGGTGCCGGGGACAGCACACCAGTTTTCTTCCAAATGATAATTGATTTTGATCTTCAAATCTGTATTGTTAACCTTCATCTTGACGGCGTTTTCTAGATAAAAAATTATATCTGATGCATTCAATATCTTCTACTTCAGTGCCAAATCATATTAGGGTATAACAGTAATACGCGGGGATTGAAGATAACTTTTGTGTTATTATTTTAAAATGTTAAAAAATTACTTATTAAATTTTTATATACGAAAGTGTTAGTTGAAGAATTTTTTTTTAAAATATTAAAATTTAAATTAAAGTGGTAGTTGATGAAAAATGGAGAAATCGTGATTAGTGGAGAATTAAAATTAAAATTAAAATTAAGTATTAATAGAAAGTGGAGAATTGGTGATTAGCGGAATACAGTATTGTTGTGCCACATAGAATTAAAAGATTGAGAAATAAATAATTAGGAAATATTCAACAAAACTATAATGGGGACGAACATGTATTTATCTAAAAACCGATTTATAGTCAAAATGATAAAAAATATTAATAAAATATGAAAAAGATCAATATACAAATATAAATTATTGTAGATTACATGTGTTCAAACTCATAAAAAACAATATAAAAAAGTTGTGAATAAACATAAATTATTGGTAACAGATGCATAAGTTGGTTGGCTCAAATATGTATAGATGAATTAGTCACTTATATCATACATATTTCATTATATTAGCAGATACATTGCGTTTTTAAATATATATTAATCAATTAAAACAATATATATGTAAACTTATCAACAGTCGTAGCTAAATAAGAAAAAAAAAGGAAATCATACACGTCGTACAATCGATTAAAAAATATGCATGTATCATAATCATTTAATCTAACCTATAACCAAAAAGTTTAAATAATAACAACTATTATTAAAGCAAGTGACACTAATGTAATCTCAATTCGTTAATTAAAAACTTAAATGGTTAAAATTTATAAATATAGAAAATAAAATACTGTAAAAGAAATTATTTTTGCTTTAAAAAGGTTGGTTTTTTTTTTCTTGTGAAAATTTATAACTGCATAAAATAGGGCATAAATAGGGTGCAAATAAAAAAATATGCAAATATTAATATCAGTGTACATTAACAAATTTAAAATTGAAGAAAGAAGAAGAAAAGAAATACAACAAATTTGTAAATCAAAATAATATAAATTAGAATAAAAATATAAATTAATTATTTTAATATAATTAATTATAAAATCAATTACCAAAAAAATAAAAAAACCTGCAAATATTGATATCATTGCAAATTAACAAATTAAAAATGAAGAAATAAGAAGAAATGAGATTTATCAAAATGTAAATCAAATTAATGAGAATCGGAATAATAATATATATAATAATCTCAATATAATTAATTAAATAAATAAATTAAATAAATAACGTCTAATCTCGTTGGCCGATATGGGTTTTAGTGAGATAGATCTATTCTACAAAAAATGTAAAATTGTTAGAATTGTATTTTGTAAATTCTTGAAAACACAAAGTACAAAAATTATAAAACAAATGAAGATTACATTATTATTGAACGGTGAATATCGTTGGGCAAGGGACAGAGAAATGTAAAAGAAATATACAAAATTCAATGATCTATTGATATTATATAAAAGAGTTGGCCTTACTTGCGCGACATTTTATACTTGTTTTGTACTACACAGACTGAAAATGAATATAAAGATCATAATTTTTTGATAGGGACGAAAATGATAATTGTGAACACTTTAGTCCCTATAGAGAAGATTGATTTTTTAGAGAGAAATAGTATAGAAAAAAGAAAATGAGAGACGTAGCTGAAAAAAAAAAAAATCGCAACTTAAAATTCTGTAACGGTTAATATTGAGATTAATATGGGGCAGTTAAGATATAGATAAACATTTAAAAATACATAAAGATAAAAATATAGAATGGATAGAGTTAAAAATATAAGGGCGGTTAAAATATACATTAAAAAAAAATACAAAATAATAAGAAAATTAGAAATTTAAAAAGAAGAGATTGAGCGGTGCCACATAGGAGGAAAAAGACTGTAAATTAGATATTAGAGGGGTTTGGTAATATTAATAACATTAATAATTTTAAAAAAAAAAATTGCACTGGCAGAATCTGCCCATTTAGCGTCTCTCAAAGAATATTATGCAATGTATAAATACAAATTAATTAATGATATAAATGTTAACTCTAGATTTGAGGAAACTTTTAAGTGATTTTGTAAACTTCCAACTTTAAATTCACATACCAATTGAGTTATTTCACTTCGTCAATAATTATTTGGCCAAGTCTTGTATGCATTAAAGTCAAGATCAATGCATTTATATTGCATTTTAAACATCTAATTTATTATCTTTGAAATATTTGGCGTGTTTATTTAAACCGCTCAACTATTAATATGAAAAAAAATAGTTGCACAATTAAATTGTAAGAAAGTTCAGATCTTTTAAAGATACCAAGTTGCATATTTTAAAATGCATCTTTCAAATTCACAGCTTGATTGACACTAATCAATCAAAGCATAAACGCATACGCAAACGCAACCAGAGCATGAATTTTAAATTCGTGCAAATCACATGCTTCATTTAAAATATTTCGAAAATAGTAAAAAACTTAATTGAATGGTGTCAATTTGTGCACAAGAAATCATGTACCTACATCATTAATTATTTGATAGCCTGAGAATACCCCTAGCTTAGGGCATTATAAATTTATAATAAATAGTGCAGAAATCGATAGGCGTCATACGGGCATTCTTGACCGCCTAACGCCTAGGCCACCTAATTTTTTTTTTTCCAGATATTAATTTTACTTTGAAATTTTCAACATGAAAAATAAAAAATCACAATAATTAACATAAAATCATAGTCATAAATTACAAAATAAGAACTCAAAAGTAGTGTTTTTAATTTTTAGATTTCTTTTAATTAAAAAAAATAAAAAATCGGCCGCCTAGGCACGATTTGCCGCTTCAGCCGCCTTGTCCGCACAGACCGATTAGGCCGCCTAGGCGTGAAAACACACAGAATGACCGATTTTGTAAAAATCGCCGCGGCCGACAGCGCCTAGCGCCTAGGCGCGATTTCTGCATCCTTGCAACTAACAACCAACTAGACTCAAACACATTTAAGATTACATTCTTTAATCAACAACTTTGAAATGAAATGAATAGTCACAAGGGATTCAGATCTGGTGCTGTACAACACCCTCCTGTGCACACACATACCATTAGATCACACACGCACACACACACACCCGTGCGGGTGTGTGCAATCCAAGGGTGGGGAGGGTGCACAGCACCCTCCTGAACAGCACATAATCCCCTCCCGTATTAATGGAAGGAGAAATCAATATATGACAGCCAAGGCAATATATAATATACATATATACACAATCGCAGTTATTTTCCAGAGCACCAATTTCAGTTTTGCACACAGCTTCAATTTACAGAAGTTAATGTATAATAATATTCACAGGCAACGCACCGATTTGAACTACGAAACAAATAGATGAGAGTGGAGTTGTCGGAAGCTTGGATAGTCAGCTGAGCATCGTAGGATGCCCGGTTTGGAGAATCCTCTTGAACATTTCCATCCCAAAAGCAGAATCTGATGAACTGAAACAAGGCACAAATAACTTAGCATTTACGAAGACAAAATAGCAATAAAGTAGAAAGAAATGAGGATTATTCTATGTGAGAACAAAATCGATGTGTCAATCAATCATGGCAAATATTTCCACGCACCAGTTGCAAAGTGTAACTCGAGTGCTTTAAATGGTATTAGTTGTTTTACTAAAATGTTTATTGGTCAGTGTTGGTTGTTTTCAATGAGCAATATTAGTTGTTTTCATAGAACAATGTTAACTGTACATTAATTGCACCGTGCAACTGGTGCACCCAAAAGTTGCTCATCAATCATTTACTTTGGCCAACTATATAAAAGTGATTCGAATGTTAATAGGACTATGGATATGTAATGTATCACTAAACCAAAGGACTGCTTTTCTTCTTTGCCAGTTTAGCAGGATCCTAAATAAAAAAGAGAAGCAAAGTGCTTTTTTTTGGGGGGGGTATAATATGGAACGCGGGCATTTCTTAATTGATGGCAGACAGTAGAACAGAGATTACATCAAGACACTTTTCTCGTCTTTTTGCAAGCAACACTTTATACTGAGAATTTCAGTCTTAACAAAAAATCTAAAAGCTAACCTCAGTACCTAATGGCAAAGTCAATTGACACCATACCAAAGCTTCAAAGCATCAAAGATATTTTGGTAATGATGAATATACACAAAAACAAAATGTTGGCTTAAGATTTGGGGAAGTCCTCAATTGCATCAATCTTATCCTTGAGGCTCTAAGCTATCCTTGGGAAAAAGTATTTACGTAGAAAATAAATAAATCACATCTTAATCAGACACAAAAAATCCATCACTCACAGTCCTCAAAGATTCTTATATTTCTTTCCAACCAAAGAGACCAACACAAAGCTGGAACAATCGCACCCCAAGAAAATTGATCCCCCAGATTCTAATAAATTTATTGAGCATGACGTAGAGTAAGAGAGTATCTGCAATGGCCGTCATACACATAGCTAGAATAATCACGCTCCAAATAAAGACCCCGTAAATTCAAATAAATTTATCGAGCATAAGGGGGCAGAGTAACTAACATAGAGCAAACATAGGAATATGATCAAATTAGCCCCACTTAGAAGATAATGTAAGTATAGCTATTTCACTCTCTCTCCTATCCATTCAGCATCACATCTTTCTTTTTCTTTCCTGTTTATTTTTTCAAAATCCGTCAATAATAACTTTTAAAACTTTCCCTTATTCCATGTAACAAATTTGAAATAATATAGAAGGCACCTTTTCATGCAAAGACTCATAAATATTTTAAGCTTATTAATGCCTTAAAGCATGCACATTGAGCATGTCCATCCTACATATAATAAAAAGAAACCATATATCCAGCAGGAATCAAGGATGATATCATCATATTAGAGTAAGCCCTAAGGGTGTATTTGTTGACACCATGTAGTGCCAAATATTTTTTTCCCCATAGAGTTAAACATGTAGCACTTAGTCACTGAAGTGCAAAAGACTCCTAATAAAGCACCATAAGGAAATCATTTCAAATAAATATTTGAAGATAGAGCAATAGTATTACTAAAACTCAGTGATTGGGTTTGGATTGAGGGATTGAACTATGAATTATGGGGAGGATTTTTTATTTTTTTGGAAAGGAATTATGGAAAGGATTTGAAATCTACAATAAAATTCATTCCAACTTATTTGGCTAAAAACTTAAATTATGGGTGCAATGTTCATCTTAAAAACTAGCCCTTTGAAATTCATCCATTTGTTCACATATATAATCACACACGCACACAGACACATGCAGTAAAGAGACACGTAGCATACACACACACACACACACTGTCACACATTGAAACAAAACACATACACAAAGTAAAACACAAACTGTCTAACATGCACATGCACACGCACATGCACAATCACGCACAGGAAAACATGGGGTTAAAAACTACCACACATAGTCACGCACACACACATACACTGTTAAACACACATACTCACTGCCACTGCATACAGAGGAACACACAAAGTCACTTTCATAGACACACATTCATTATTATCATTGTTATCAAATAAATAAATGAGAAGAGTCTCACAAATCAACACCAAATCCAACAAGGGGTTTCGGATGAGTGGATTCCAAATACAAAGAATATCAAATCAAACTCTCAATCCCAACACAACCTAAAAGTATTTGCATCATTACGTTTTGAATATCACAAAAGAAGGGAATACCTTGAGATGGTAATTTCATAGGGAAATGAGACCCCTTCAAAGTTTGGTACTGGAGGAATAGGATCCTTCTTTTCATTCACAAATCTAATTATCTGAAATAGAACATCACGAAGTGAAGCTTCTAGTGCTGCACGCCGAGCAGTCCTAGTCTCAGCTGCAGTATTAATAGATATGTACAGAGAATGAAGTGTTAATATAAATGTGCATATAAACTGGTATCAGATCATGTATCTCAAGATTCTCAACACATAGAACGGATAATACCTCCAGGATCAACTACAAATTTGGAAGGATGAGTCTTTCCAGAATGTCCTTTTGGGTGTTGTGCCACATTCAAGTTTATGTACCATTGTTCCCAGTATAGTCGTTCAACTTTATTAGTGAACCATGTAGGTTGTTTGTTTTTGACCTCATAGAAGGATACACATATCTGCATCACTGTAAATTTTTAACAAATCGGAACAAAAAATGTAATGTCACGAATATGATAAATACAAAACTCAGTTCTGGTTTATTTATAAAACATTAAAAGAGAAATGGAGTCAACACAAAAAGTGCCAACCTATCCAGTACAACTTAATGTTTAACAAAGATATATACATATGAACCATGTCCATGGGTGAAAGTGAAAAGTTGAAGATTGTAGCAATCAATAGACCTGATTTTTCTTGTTAGGGTGCTTCTCCACTCTATCTATGAACTGATCAATCTTCTCTTCAATTTTTCTCTCAACTTCTACATCACCACATTGCACCTGTATTGATATCGAAGGAGTTGAGAATGCTATAATGCCAAAGGCTCAATGCCACATGCATTTAGGCTAAAAGATCGTATAACATTAGCAAGTAAATCTACTGAATAAATTACCATATGAAATGGATTAAAGTCTAATTTAATTTAATTTAGCAAAACAAAATACTTACAACAAACATCAATAAAGTTCGATAAAGTAATCAAAACTCAGGGAAGTTATCTGCAAATCAAAGTGGAAATTACTTACATATGTAATCTCAAAAAGCTCCAAATCTATATCTTTCGGGCGTACTAGCCCTAAAGCTCTGTGGAAAAAAATAGTGTGCAAAATGCCTGCAAATCAATCATCGGCCTATTAGTAATCCCCACAGCATTCAAACTTTACCATCTGAATCAGAAAATCGCAGAAAAAAATCGGAAAACGTCGTATTCGCTGAATCCACATAGTGATAGCTGAGAGAATTTGAATAACTATTTTCTCATGATTACAAATTTAAACGCCGAATCCTCATATCAATTTAAACCTAAAAAATCAGGTAGCAGGAGATCAAAAATCGCCCGAGCAAATAATCAGGGCAGAAGCTCAGTTCAATTGCACTACCAAAATCTAAAAAACAAAATCGACAATTCGCTACTACCAAAAAATTAAAAATAAGAGGAAGCAATTGACAACAAACTTACATCGAAGAACTTCACGTATCTCGAAGTGCTCAACATCCTAATTTAGTAGTACGTAAAGATCAGAAACCGTTCCCGCATATAACATACAGATACAAGACGAGAAAGATACGTACCAGTTCTTTGAGTTGGCAAACTTCGCAGTTCATCAAGATTTTTGACAACCAAATCGGAGAAGATTTCGATAACCGTTAATGGTTGCGTGCTCCAGGCCGAAGTCCTACAATTATCAGGATGTTACAAAACAAAAATATGAATCAGAAATGATTTGATTCAATTTATACGAAGGACCGAAATTTCAACCCAACAAATATGGGCTTGGGCCTGTTGGGCTCGAATCATATTTGATTGCGTCGTTGAGGCTTTTCACATTGGGCTTGAAACATATGTGTACAATTAGTGCTTTTAATATTTTTAAGGCATAGGTTATTAGCACCCCCAACATTAGGAAATGCACCACTTATCTAATTTTTAAATTTCAAATCACAAGTAAAATATCATAATTATTTTTTTTCCTCTCTTGTAACTACATTTATTCCCTTATTTCAATAGAATTTGAATAAATTCTCCAGTTGAAAATTCGGAAAACAAAATTCGAAATATTTAATAGAGTTCGAAATATTTTTCCAAAAATTAGTATTTTTTTCGAAAATTTGTCCTGAAAATTCTCAGATTATTTCAAAATATATTTTTTTCAGTGTTTTTTTCGAATTTTTTTGATAATTTCAGAATATTTTTTTGAGAAAGCATGAAATTTTCTTATATTTTATTGTTTTTACTTCTTTAAGTTGATCAAGTACTGGCTAATGATTTTTAAATTTCTTAATGGCCGCAAAGATTTTATTGATGCAAAACTCAAACATGTGCCTTCTAGTATTGATTTCTAAAGTTGGCAGCAACTTTGATTACCACTTTTCACAGAAAATAGTTTACGTAATGCCTTATTAATTAGCCAGAATATTTATGTTATTGGATATTAATATCGAATTAACAACAATTATTTATTGTGTTCAATGTAATATTTTAAGTATGTATTTTAATCATCTTCCTCATTTTCAAATAATTCGAGTTTATCTGACTTTATACGTAAACCCCCTTTATGCATTATAGCACTAGTAATATATCAAACATTAACATATTAAATATTCACTGCTTATTAATTATAATAATTCTAAGACATTATATTTAATATTTTAGGTGATGATGGACACACACATTAAATAGTTTTACGTGTTTACGAGGTTAATCAAGAATTAAGGTGAAATTTTTACTTGCTTTGCTACTTTTGAATATTCAAGTGAATTTAATTGTTGTTTGCTATATGTTTTATGTGAAAAATGTTATATTGAATTATTTGGTTACTTTCGATGGAAAAGATCATTATAATTTGTCGGGACTACGGTCCAGAATAGAAAAGATCCTTGGAGGCAAGGCAAGTCCACCATATACAAATTGATCAATACGACTCAGGATGGAAAAGATCCTTGACTCGTTATTATTATGCATGCTATGTGAGTTGATGATTTTATTTATGTGTTATATTTAATTGTAACATTTTGGGGAATCTCACTGAGCTAGTTGTTTAGCTCATCCCAATCTTTAACATTTTACAGAGTAATTATGGAGTGCGGTGGAGGGCAGGTGGATTGCCTCGAAACATTATTTATCATTTCACTTAAGTAAATTATTTCATTGCATAACTCTTATTTCACTTGAATATTGAGGATTGAGTTTTGACATTATTTTCAGTAGCATTGGATTATGTTATTTTTATTATGACGGTCTATGTTTATCACTGAGACAAATTTAGAATTTTCTAGTGGATGAATTATGTTCATTCAAAATCTCAAAAAATATTTAATAGAGTTCGAAATATTTTTTCAAAAATTGGTATTTTTTTCAAAAATTTGTTCCAAAGACTCTCAGATCATTTCAAAATATTATTTTTCAGTGTTTTTCTTGAATTTTTTTGAAAATTTCAGAATATTTTTTCGAGAAAGCATGAAATTTTTTATTTTTTTTATGAAAATCAATCAAAAAATCGGTAAACCAATCACGAATTCTTAAAAATGCAAAAAATTCTTATAGTCTGTGATTTTGTAAAGTGGGTTCATTCATTTTAATGAAGAACTCAAAATGAATGAAGGGATTTGTATGTTTTGGTTATTTCGAATGGCAAATGAATGAAGAGATTTGAGAGAAAGGTACGTAATTTAAAAAAATTAATTAGTGTAGTAACCTGGTGAGGGGTGAACTAATATAAGTGATGTATTTCCTAAAGATGGGTGCTAATAACATGGGCCTATTTTTAAGAGGAAAAAAATTTATAATAATAAAATTACAATGTGTCCAAACAAGCCAAATTCTCAAACTAAAAAAGGAATATCATTCTCAAACTAATTAAACGGAAGGAATCCCTTCAAAAAAAAAAAAAAAAAATGGATGGAATGATGAAAAAGAAAATTGTGCTAATCTATCAGCTACCATATTTTCTATGTTAAGTCTCAACAGGTAATTAAGAAAAATCAAATTACTAAAGCAACAATATATAATCATGATTAGCAAGTCATTAAAGGATTATTAATATTATTATATATATAGAACTATTTAATATTTATGTCTAATAAAAAACATGCATGGGACCGACCTTGCGCATCCCCTCTACATAAAATAGTGGTACAGTGCTTCATGGATATTGCTTTCTTTTTTTTTTCTTTTTTTTGAGAGCTCGTACAAAGAATCAGTGATGTGAATCCAGAGCTAAAGACATGATATGTCTAGGTAAATCATCGCCGACCCAAGCTTGAGAGAGGGGAGACTTGATAGCAGCCTTGGCTAAATTGTGCGCCACGGTGTTGTTGGTTCGGGGACAATAGTAGACTCCTTTCACTGAGGTGTCTGTGGCAATTTTGCGGGCCTGAATGATGAGATCTTCCTCGACTCCAATGAAGGGGGAGTTCGATTTGATGGCATTGACGGCCTCCAAAGAGTTCGAGAGAATACGTGCTGAGCCGGGTGTGTATCTCTTCCAGAGGGCAATGCCGTCGATAATAGCAGTGATCTCGGCGGCTAGAACTGTACCCGGGGGGGCGATGTTATGGTGTCAAGCAGCCCAAAGTTTACCCACAGGGTCGAAGATAGCAAAACTCGTTGCGTAATTCATCTTCTGGTCATCAAAAGCAGCATCAACATTAATAGTGAAGCAAGAGTCGTCGCCTGGTTCGGGGTTAAACTGGTATCTTCGAGAGAGAGGGGTTGCTTGATGGAGAAGGTTGTTCCTAGCATCTTTGTAAGCATCGAGATAGGAATCGGTACATGCAGCCGAGACACTCCATTTGGTGGTGTGGTTTGGAAATTTGCTTTTGTGAGATATATTACACCGTTCTTTCCAAATTCCCCACGTCTTCATCGCAAATCTTTCAAGGGTGTTAAGGTTGAAAGAGGGAGCCAGGAGTATGAAAAGGTTGTTGGTTGGGTGAGCTCTCAGTGATTTGATCGTCGGCCACCATTCCGAGTCTTTCCAAGCTTCTTTGACAGCCTGACAAAAGAAAATTGAGTGATTAAGGTCAGCCCAATGAAACCCACAAAAAACGCACCTGGGGGAACGCGGGACGTGATGTAGAAGGAGGTTAGCCTCTGTTGCAATTGCCTCGTGTGCTACTTTCCAGGTGAAGATCTTGACTTTCGGTGGAAGCTGGAGGTTCCAAATCCTGTTCCACAGAGGGGACGTGTGGTTGGAGGGGCCATCCTCAGAGAGGTGAAGATTTTGATCCTTTGGAACGGAGTTCCAGTAAGCCGATTTGACCGTGTAATTGCCTTTCTTTTTGAATTTTCAGTAACGAGCATCCTGGGGATTGTGCTGGTTGATTGGGATGCGCTTGATTGCCTCCACCTCATAATGTAGAAATAGACTATTCAACTTGGGGATATCCCAAGTATTTGTCTGAAGTAGAAGGTCTTTAACTTTGACATTGCTTTCGAAAGGAGGTGATTTTACCACTTGCCAGGCTCGGAATCCAGGAGTGCTTCCTAGCATGGATACTTTCTCCATTACCGATCTTCCACATAGTGCCCTTGTTGGTGATATCTCTGCTCCAGAAGATGGATCTCCAAATATAAGAGGGGTTGGAGCCCAAAGTAGCATCCATAATGTCAGAGTGTTTGAAGTATCGTGCCTTGAAGATTTTAGTGACTAGGGAGTCTGGATTGGCAATAAATCTCCATACTTGTTTGGCTAGAAGGGCTTTGTTTAAGATTACCATGTCTCTGAAGCCCATACCTCCTTCCTTCTTGGGTTTGGTGAGGATTTTTCAGTTTTTCCAGTGAATCTTTTTGTCGTTGTTCTTAGCTCCCCACCAGAAACAGACACTCATGGATTCGATTTCCCCGCAGATAGAGGTGGGGATTCTAAAGCAGGACATCACATAAGTCGGAATGGCTTGGATTACTGCTTTAAGAAGCACTTCTCGTCCACCCTCGGAGAAAAACTTATTTTTCCACCCATCAAGTTTCTTGGCTACCCTATCCCGCAGGTAGCCAAATTGAAGTTTTTTACTCTTAATGGAGAAGGTGGGGAGACCGAGGTACAATTCATGGCCTTGACACACTTGCATTCGGAGGCAATCTTTAATATAATGTATGTTGGAGTCGTTTGTGTTCTTGCTGAAAGTGATGGCTGATTTGTCGAAGTTGATGAGTTGCCCTGAGGCTTTCTCATAGGAGAGAAGGCAGTTTTTAAGAGTGTCGCAGTCCTCCTTATTCATTTTGAAGAAGATAAGGCTATCATCGGCAAAAAAGAGATGGGAAATGATAGGGCTGCCTCTTGCAATTCTGATACCGTGTAACTAATTGGAGTTAACATGGGAGTTGATGATCGAGGATAGACCCTGAGCACAGAGGACGAAGAGGTAGGGGGAGAGAGGGTCTCCTTGGTGGAGTCCTCTAGAGGGGGAAATGCTGCCTGTTACGTTGCCATTGACTTTAAAAGAGTATGTGACCGAGGTGACACATTTCATGATGAGAGAGATCCATTTGGTAGCAAACCCCATTTTGCTCATAATGGCCTCTAGGTATTTCCATTCGATGCGATCGTAGGCCTTGCTCATATCGAGTTTGAGGGCTGCATATCCTTGTTTGCTCTTATTATGACGAAGCCAGTGCATGCATTCGTAGCCAATGAGGATATTGTCGGTGATTAGGCGGCCCGGGATGAAAGCACTTTGATTGGGGTCAATGATTTTTCCCAGAACGGTCCTGAATCTGTTGGTGATGGCTCGTGCAGCGATTTTGTAGGAAACGTTGCATAGGCTGATGGGTCGGTAGTCTTTCATGGTAAGAGGGTTTTTGACTTTCGGTATGAGGGTGATGTGTGTGGGATTCCAATCATAAAGGGAGGCATCACTGTTGAGGATTTGGAGGATTTCTTTTGATATGATTTCTCCAATAGTGTCCCAAGCATTTTGGTAGAAAAGTGCAGTGAATCCGTCCGGGCCGGGGGCTTTGGATGGGTTGAGGTCGAACACGGCCTTACGGATTTCATCAGTGGAGAAAGGCTTGGTAAGTAGGGAGTTCATGTCACAAGTAACGTTAGGTTGGACGTGGTCGATGATCTTGGCAACATGGTTATCAGAGGGGTTTTCGGTTTTAAAAAGCAACTCATAATACTCAATGATATTTTTCTCAATGTCAGGTTGATCAGTGAGGATACGGCCATCATGGTTGGTGAGGGAAAGGATTTTGTTGCGTTTTTGGCGCTCCGAGGCGGATTTGTGAAAGAAGGTCGTGTTTCGATCCCCCAAGGAAAGCCAATTCACTCTAGACCTTTGTTTCCAATGAGTTTCCTCTTGATAAAGAGATTTTTTCAGGGAAGCTTCGAGGGTTCGGATTTTCTCATGATTGTAGAGGTCATTTTCGATGTTGAGCTGGGTATCGAGATCCTTTCGAACCGACGCAATTTTTCGATTAAGACTTCCGATTTTATCCTTGGACCAGGCTTTGAGAGAGTGCGCCATAATGGAGAGCCGATCATGGAGTTTCAGTTCGGGGGAGACAGTATTCCACGTATTAGTTAGCACCTGTTTGTAATCATTTTCAAGAAGCCATTTGTGTTCAAAACTGAAGGTGGGTGTGGTTGTTGGGCAGTGGGTTTGGAGATGGTGGCTGAGGTTGGAAGTTTTGATGAGGATGGGGCGATGATCAGAGCCGTAATAATCTAAGTTTTTGACCGTCATGCTGGGGAACGTTTCGAACCACGGGGTATTAGCCACAAAACGGTCAAGCCGTTCTAACACTCTATGTTCGTTCTTTCTCATATTGTTCCATGTAAACTTCGGACCATTAGCGTCTAAGTCGGACAGCTCATTATCGTTGAGAACTTTTTGGAAAGCATTCATGGCGTTGTGGGGACGGGGAGCTCCGCCTTTCTTTTCATACTCGTATAGAATCTCATTGAAGACCCCTCCTACAAGCCAACCAAGATACAAGTTAGTGTGTGTTTTTGCAATTTTAGAGAGAAGCTCCTAAGAATAGTTACGAAGATTATTATTTGGGTTTCCATAAAACCCAGTAAAATACCAACTAAGATTATTAGAAGTGACAAAGCAGTCAATATGGCCTTTCGAAAACGACAAAACAGAAACATTGACATTATCATTCCAAAACAACAAGAGACCACCACTGCCACCCGAAACATTAACACAAAAACAGCCCGAAAAGTTCAAAATAGCACGCCAATAAGAGGCAACGGAATTGGAAATTTTAGCTTCAGAAATGAAAAGGAGATCGGGGGAGAAGTCCGCTATCAAGCGTTGTAGGTTTTTGAATGCTCGTTGCCCCCCGAGCCCGCGAGCATTCCAAGCGATGTGATTCATGGGTCTCGGTGGGGTTGGGTCGAGCCAACCTCCGCCGTTGTATGATTGAAAGAAGAGTCCGGAGCTTCCACCGGATTGGAAAGTAGTTTGGGTATCTTGAGGGAGACAGGTCTGTTGGACTTGGGTTTCAAAGTTCCCTTCTTTCCTGTTTTGGGGGCTAGAGACGTGGATCCAGCGGCGGTGACTTTAGCTCTAGGTGTGGCCTTGTAGGTTTGCTTGACAATGACTGGGGCGAGAGTTGAGTGAACTTGTACGTGCCAGCCGGGGGAGGTTCGTTCAGGTTATCTCAAGAGTAGAAGAAAACCAAAGGAGAAATCCCAACGTAATGAAGCTTTGGGAAAAGGTCTCACCGCCCTTGCGAGAGGTTTTCCCCTGTTACGCCGAAATGGTTTTATCGTTGGGAGCTAGAGAAAGTAGCGTATGGTAGCGTGCCGTCGACGCTTTGCCGACACAGACGGCGGTGGTAGGGATAACTTTGGGGAGTGAACACACTGCCTCCCTCAAACCCCCAATTTGATTTCGAAATGCCCTAATTCGTTCGTACAGTGCCCGTCTCCCGATTAACGCCAAAACCAGTGATGAATCTATAAAATTGGGAAGAATACCGATTGAAATAAACCCGGAACTGGCCGAATCCACCACCGGCAGTCGGAATAGTCTCACCGACAAACACAGTTGCTTGGGGGGGGGGAAGAGCTCACCGCCTTAAAGCTAGAGAAAAAATTCCAACAGTGTATGATTGCATGGAAACAAAAGCATGCTAGTTTTTTTTTCTTTTTAATATCTAAAAAATATCCTGGAAATTAGTTTAATAATACCAAATTAAAGGTGTAATACATTACACGTGTCTAAATTATCAATTTTTGTTTTAAAAAGTTCTCGAGGTACTAATTTTTTTTACCCGTTCTTGCGAGACGAGAATTGAGGGAATTTTTTAATTCATGCATCCTAATGGTCATGTTAAGTAATATATACTTTGATATTATTAATATTCATATGTGTTTTCTACAAGTCATTTTAATTATAATTCTTGAGGTGATGAATATTTCACAACAGAAAAATTGATTTGTATTGAAATAATTAGTGCAATGTTTTCTACAAGTCATTTTAATTATAATTTTGAGGTATACACCTACAAAAAAATTAAATATATATTTTATAATCATATCATATTTTTTCCCACCTCATACATTTATCCCACATCGAAAAGTATTGGAGAAAAATGTGAGAGGAATATAAATTAAAATTTAAAATATTTAATATAAATTAATAATTTAAAAAAAAGAAAAATTGATTTGTTCAACCCTAAATTGAAATACCGGGTTTTTAGTCCTGGCATTATACGTTCTTAATTAGCTAAATATTTTGAATGAGATAAAATGAACTTTACTGTCATTTTTTTTTGTCTAAAACTTAGTTAAGATTAATTTTAATATAAAAAATATCCTTTATTCTAAAAAGAATAGGAGGAAGTAATATCACGTGCATATACTCTTATAAATTAAAATTTGAATACAAAATATTAATCAACGTTTGCTATATATATGTCATAATGTCTGATTGGACAAGGGACCCATATATTGTCATTCAATCCGGGGAGAATATTATAGCTTTTCACCACTAAATTTTGTTCTTGAAAAATTGTAAGGTTGATACAGAATTAAATCTTGTAGTCATTATCATGGTCGACAATCTCAAATTTTCACAATAAGGACAAAGTTTTGGTAAATTAAAGGGGAGAAAAGCATAAATATCTTTGTGTGAAACTGGTAGATTCTATCTTCCTATGGTTTAATTAAATATATTGAACTTATTTTTTCATGGCGTTCGAATTGATAGAATAGATGGATAATGATGAAATAAATCCAATGAGTCCGTTGTTTATTTAGTGGTATTAAATTTCGAAGGATAAGAAATATTAATGTTATATATTTGACCTGCAATTTAGGCAAGAGCTATCAACATATTATTTGAAATTGAGAAAAACATAGCTTTCATTTAAATAAAAAAGAACACTTATATGCACTAATTATACCGTGAAATTATTGCACAACTAATATTTATGCTCAATAAAAAATTAAAAAATTAATATTGTTAGTAAAAGCTTCTAATATTGTTCATTGAAAATAAGAAATGTTGTTTATTGAAAACTAGAAACAATAAATATTGTTCAGTGAAAATAACTAATATTGTTGAAAAACACATTAGTTACACTGTGTAATTGTTGTATACATGAACTTGCCAAAAAAAAAAAGGAAAAATTGTGTCAAGCCCCCTGGTTTGAAAAATCGGCGTCAAACCCCCCTGTGCTTTAAAAATTTTGTGAAATCCCCTTGTAATTTTATAAATATGGTGTGAAACCCCATTTTAGTTGATATAATAAAAAGTGTATTACGCACTCGCTCTTTAGTGTTTTTTTCCACAATTTTCTTTTTGTGGAAAATGGCATAATTATCCCCCATTGACTATATTAAAGAAGGGGTTGGACGTCAAACCTTTATATTTTTACAATTACAATTAAATAACTTTAATTGTAAAAATATGAAGGATTGACAACAAAATCACCTTTAATATAGTTAATGGAGGGTAATTATGTAATTTTCCAAAAAAATAAGTGAAAAAAATAACACTAAAAAGTCAGCGTGTAATACATTTTCCATTATCTCAACAAAAATGGGGGTTTCACACAATATTAAAAAACTAAAAGGGGGTTTCGTGCCATATTTATAAAATCACAAGGAGGTTTCACACAATTTTTAAAGCACATGGAGGTTTGACACCGATATTACAAACAAAGAGGGGTTTAGCGCAATTTACCCAAAAAAAATATCTTAGGATGGGAGGTTACAAATAGTGCTTGTTTATAAAGGAAAGAAAATGCACGTCTCATGCAATTTATTTATACTAAAACGTTCAACTTATTCAGCGTATAATAATTTAAACGTGCACATAATGCATACAAAACTTTGCCAAAATAAAATCTTCATTTATTTTATTTCCACCCAAAAAAAAATTAATAGAAACCAAGAAAATCAAATATTATCACGACAGTGACGGAGCGTAAGGTGTGTAGCTCCACGGGTGGCCGCATGCAAAAGTAGAAACAGGCAAGTTTATAAAGAAGAGAAGATAGCCCGAAAATCGAGGAAACAATTCATTCACCAAAAATACCCCCTAAAACAATTGACCAAAAGTCACTGAATATTAATTCAAAACCAAGGGCTGGCCTCATACAAACAATCTTGCAGTATGTGTTTCTTTGTTATCATGCAAATAAAACTATCATCTCTTTTTCTCTCTGGAGTTCCGGACGGCACGCGCGGTCAGGCCTGGTCAGCTGTACGTAGCATCTACAAATTTCCAAGCAAAAAACCATCGAAATAAAAACAAACCAATTTTGTACACATATACTATATATATCGGAAAATAAAAAGTAAATAGTACATAAAGTGATCATTTATGGACCCCCTTCTTATAATTGATATGTCACTAGCTTTCAACAAAAATACAAGCATGGGTTTTTTTTATGCTCCTCTTTTCCTCTTACCTTTTTCTCCTTCATTTTTCGCTTTCTACCTCACACCCGTCCCACACTCCCACCCATTACTCCACTATTTTTGTCTCATAATTTTCTTTTTTTGGCTGGTCTTGTATGCGCTCGGGTGCACCATGCACTCCTAGTGTATTTTAGAAGTGTGCAACTTGTTATGTTGAAAATTGTGATTTATTTATACAGAAAAGTGCAATTGCTAATATGAGAACATAGTTGCATGCTTCTATTTGGAATAGTTGCATGTTTTTATTTTGTATAGTTGCACGATTCTAAAATGCACTATGAGTGCACAGTGCACCCGGGTGCACATGAGACACACTCTGTATTTTTAGGACTTTATATCTTATAAATGAGTGTATGTAGGTCTCCTGTATACCAGGTGCATCGTGCAACTCAAATGTATTTATGAAACATGCAATTTTTTATGTTGAAACTATTAGGGGACTATATACAAAAAAAAATAAAAATTCACACATTTATAAAAGTTTGGAGTTTTAGAGGAGAATGAAATTATTTCATAATATCAGAGCCTTCAGGCTCACGACAACGTCCTGAATTCAAACCCGCTGAAAGCAACTCTACTCAAATTAAATTTTACACTTGGAAAGTATTAGGGAATTATAAACAAAAGAATGAATTCAAACTCCGGTGACAGCAAAAAACTCTACCCGCATATATATTTACATGCAATAAATTGCATGGTTCTAAATTAGGCCTGAATTGAAAGCCCAGAGGACAATCCAATACAAATAAGTTGCATATAATATATTTAAGCGTAACAAATTGCATAATTTTAAAATATATAATAAAATACATGGTGCACCTAGTGCACATGAGGCACACCCATCGACAATTACTATATTGACGTGACAAATTTTGTTAATTACTTAGACCTGATTTTTTAGCTGAAAATACGTACTTGATAAATTAATCAAACTTCAATTAAAAAATTAATTAAGAAAGATCGATAAACATGTATATATACACATACACAAGATAAAGAGAATTATATAAGAACAAATGGGACTAGTACTATTTCTGGAAATTTATAATTTGTTTTCTCTCTCCTTTTTTTTTTTTCTTTGGTTTTCTTCAAAAAGTTAAGAGCTCTCCCTCCTAGAGAACAAATTCAGTTTTAGGTAATTTTGGGTCTCCTAGAAAGCTTAGTATAGGATTTTGCATTATTGGCGTAATATTCCATACATTCAAACTTTAGTGAAACTTGGTCTTCTATGCTTGACCAACTTTTTTATTCTATATTGACTGGATGGAACTCTTGTATTGATAGATGAAAAATATGCCCTTCTGACTTTATTAATTTTATTGCACCCTTACTTACTTTGTTTTTAAGTATATATATAGTAATGATATAGAACCAACTATCTGGTTTTTATGGAATCAGATTAATGACGTGTCATGCCAACTATTCTCTAAACCATAAATCATAAACCCTAAATCATGAATCATTCGGGTCGGGTGAACCATGAACCACTCGAGGCGAGGTTGGGCCTGGCCGACTTGGGTCGGGCCGTAAAAAAAATGTATTTTTTTTTTGCATTGATTTTATATTTTCAGTTCAATTCAATTTTTCTTTTTATCCGGCCCGGACCCAAACCCAGCCCGAGTGGTTTATGGTTCACCCGATCCGAATGATTCATGATTTAGGGTTTATGGTTCATGGTTTAGGGAATAGTTGGCATGACACGTCATTAATCTGGTTCCATAAAAAACCAGATAGTTGGTTCTATATCATTACTCACACACATATATATATATATATATATATATATATATATATATATGTATAGTTTTATAAATTTTAGAAAATATTTTTAGTTTTAAAATACTTTTACTTTGCTTATTTTTGAATATATTATTTATCTATATATATTTTGAAATTTTTATTTATTTTTAGCTCCCCCTATATATATATATATATTTTTTAGGCACTTTTTACACTTGGAAGAAAGATTTAAGGAGCAAAATTATAAGAAAATGGAAGTATATGGGCAAAAGATTTAAATATGGAAGTACAAAGTGAAAAAAATTAAATGAGACAGATTCTCACATACTATTTTATATAACTCGTGAGCGATATCCTACTTGAGTTATGTTTTGAAAGTAAGACCCAAACATTAAAGTGAAGTACTATTTCATAAATGAAACCATCTCGTATAAGGTTCCGAAAAACTAAAACCAAGTTAGAGTAGAAGAGAAATGATTTTAAGATATACAAAATAGAAAATAAAAGGTAAATCGGCGCAAGAAATTGATCGATAAAATATTGAAAATTAAGCGCATTGTAAAAATGTGAAAAATAATACTCCCTCCGTCCCAAGATTACTTGAACACTTACCTTTTTGCTCGTGTTTTAGCGAGCGAATTATTTATTAGTATTTGAAATAATAAAGTGACTTTTAAGGTGGGGTATGATAGTCTTACCCCTCCTCTATCATACGCATTTCTTAAAATTACTTTATCATTTCGTATACTAATAAAAAACTCGCTCGCTAAAACACGAGCGAAACAGTAAATGTTCAAGTCATCCTGGGACGGAGGGATATATGACAACAAAATGTAGAGTAAGTCTCCGGTAAAACTTATTCATAGTATGAAATTTATACCATTATACTTATAAACTTATATATATCACTACACTTATCAACCGATACCACTACAGTAAACTAATATTATCATTAAATGATATCGGTATTAATTTATAAGAATAGTGATATTATTTTATAAATATGGTGAGAGTGATTTGAGGATCACCGTTAATGAGGTGATTGAGATATTCACAATTAAATAATAGGAGTATAACAATATCTATGTGATACAAAAAAAGTAAATCAATTGAAATTACAACCGAAGATATTATGCTAGAGTTATTTGTATAAATTGAATTTAAATTAAGTACTATTATTTATCTCTATTACCCCCCTTGAAGCTTTATGTGGGGTGAAGACAAACGCAAAGCTTGGACCGTAGGAACTCAAACGCAGGACGAAGGAGACTCTTTGTGAATATGTCTGCAAGTTGAAGATGGGACGGACCAAACTTAGTGTGACTCCTTTCAGAAGAAACAAGCTACCAGACGAAGTGATAATCGAGGTCAATGTGCTTCGCCCGCTTGTGTGATACCAGATTCTAGCTTAAGAAAATGACACTTTTGTTGTCAAGTAAGAGTATAGGGCGAGTGGAAGAAAGGGCTTTGAGCCCGTGAAGCAAATTTGTGAACCAAACTAACTCAGCAGCAGTATTGGCTATTGCCTGATATTTAGACTCAAAACTCGAAAGAGCTACTGTGGGTTGCTTCTTCGCACTCCAAGGCATAAGATTTTCACTGAGAAAAAATAGAGTACCCATAAGTCGATCGTTGTGTCTCAATGCACCGGACCTAATCCGCATCAGAATAACCAACAATAGAAGTCTCAGAGCATTGTGTAAAGATAATCCAAATGAATTGTGTCTTTGACATACCTTAAGATGCATGTTACGATGAGAAAGTGATCGTCTGTTGGCAAGTGAAGAAATTGGCTAACAAGATAAACAACAAAGGAGAGATCGGGAAGTCTAATGGTTAAGTAATGAAGCGTTCCCATGAGAGACCTGTACAACGTCGGATCACGAAAAGGCACACCATTACTCACAAGTGATTCCCCTGCCACTAAAGTGTTGGGGTTATACGTGAAAGTATGCTTTTACTTTGTATAACCTATGTATTGAACACTTATTTACTGAAGTACTATTACTTTAAATATGATTGAATGTTATATATATTTATTGCAAACCGTTCGTAGCAAGCATTACATTGTAGTTAACGTGGTGATACCAGATCACAGAAGATCACGTTAACAGTTCCTTGTATACGAGTGCGTACTTCACAACTTAGATAGATCCGAATAATCTATTGGTAGAAGTTGATGTGTAAAGCTCAGATTGACTTGTCTTGACCAAGAGATTACACTAGTGCATTTGATGCACTGAAGCGGACCTACAGAGAGGATAAACTCATTCGCACTGACTTAAGGGATGAAGAGTTAGACCTCAGTGGTTGTTGATTTCTTAATCTCTGTCACTTAATAAGGACTGTGTGTAATTAGTAGTTATTGCTTTGACTTATAAATGAGAAGAGAATCATTGCGACTTCGATACCCTATAAATTGGGCAATAATATTAATTGCACGACAGTTGCTAAATTAATACAGAGAATTGTGTGCTTGCAAAAGTCTTGCTTGATTGGTCCCCTTGGTGGGCCCGGAACCTTTATCATACCAAATCTTGCAAGTGGAATTAATTTTCCGGTATGGATAATAAAGTTGGGATGTCCTTACTCCAAGGATAAAAGATATTAATTAATATAAAGCTTTTCAGTGGCTTAATTAATTAATCGACCAAAGAATCTTAAACACGAGAAATAGTAATCGGGAGCCATATTACCGTAATATGGGTTAAGATTGGATAGTCCAATATTAATTATATAGTGGTATTAATTAATATTAATGGACTGAATTATATTGTGGCTCAATATTGGAATTCAGAAGTCCATTGGAAGATCCATCTTAATTCTCCTAAAGGCCCCTCAAGTAGCCCAATTAAAGTCCAATAAATAAAAGGTGCTTAAAATAAAATAAATTTATTGTTGCAATATTTCCTATTTTTTTCGAAAATATTAAAGAAAAGAGGGAGAAGAATTTTCTTGAAAAGATTTTATGGAAAGGAGATAATGTATTCTTGGAATAAAAGATTATCCCATAAATTCAAGAAAACTCCCACTTGACTTCTTTAATAAGAAATTTTCAAAAAATATGTATAAGAAAGGGAAGAAAGATTTTCTTGATTTTCTTGGAAAGATTTTATGGAAAAAGATATGTATTCTTGGAATACAAGAATATCTCATAAATTCAAGAAAGATCCAATCTTGAAATCTTGCCTCTTGATTTTCGAAAATTTAGGCTAAATAAGGGTGTGAGATTTTTGTGGAAAAATACACATGGAAAGAATAATATATTGGATATATTCAAGATTTCTTGGAGATCAAGAAAAAATCTTTCCTAGCCCTATTTGCCTTAAAAATTTCGAACACCCCTTTACTTATAAATAGGGGATGAATTTTTCATTCCCAACTAGTGTTCCATGTGTTGAAAATATTAGAAACCCACAAAGGTAGTGCAACAATATTTTTATTTTCCTTGTTTTATAAATCGTTCATTGAAGGACATTCCACCGGGGTTATTGGACGAGGACTTGGGAATACTTGAGAAGGACTTTTGGTTGGTATCCAGATACTTGATCCTGTCTGTCTCAGATCGTCTCTCCAACGGGTACGTTTACGTAAACTCCTATAAATTCCGCATGCTAGGATCTTTTACGTGAATATTATTTGCATGTTGTTGTTGGATGAATTATTATTTGAATTCACTTAGGTAAATTCATGCTAGTAATAATTGTTAATTTAAATTTGTGTTTATGAGATCATCCCGATAGATCCTGGCATATGTTATCCCAACATAAAGATGTAGCAGTAAACTTGGACTCCAAAAGTTCAACATGCTCTAAAATATCGTGAGCGTATTTTTTTTTTTGATCGGGCAAAGTTAGTTGTTAGTTGTTAGTAGTTAGTACACCAAATACTCAAATACTCCACGAAATCACCAATCCACCTTATAACTCCAAATTCGTTCCCAAAGGGAATCGAACTTGGGTCTCCCACTCAAATGAGGAGCCCATTGGCTAGGTGGGCTAAGCCACCTGGTTTATAGAGTGAGAGAGGAGAATTAGTGAGAGAGAGAATATCGTGAGCGTACTTAGCTTGCTTAATAAACAAATCATCAGACGTGTACAAAACTTTAAGACCTAAGAAGTAATTCAGACAACAAAGATCTTTGATAACAAACTCATGGTGAGTAGGATTAATAAATCTTATTATCACCGTTGCTTTAAATATGAATGAATGTTATTTATTTATTGCAAACCGTTCAATATTAGTACATATTGCATTGTAGTTAATGTGGTGATACCCGATCACAGAAGATCACATTAACAGTTCCTTGTAAATAAGTACATCTTCACAACCTAGATGGAATTGAACACTCCATTGATAAAGGTTGATGTGTAAAACTTAGATTGACTTATCTTGATCAAGAGATTATACTAGTGCATTATGATGTGCTGAAGCGGACCTACAGAGAGAATAAATTCTTCTGTACTGACTTACGGGATGAAGAATTAGGCCTCAGTGATTGTTGATTTCTTAACCTCTGTCACTTAAATATGATTGCGTGTAATTAATATTTATTTCTATGATCTATGTTGGGTTTAGAACCAGACAACGATTCTATAATTTGTATTTTGGGCAATAGTATTAATTACATGACAATTGCTAAGATTTAATACAGAGAAACGTGTGCAAGGAAAGTCTTGTTTGATTTGTCCCCTTGGTGGGCTCAAAAGTTTTATCATACCGAATCATGCATGTGGATTAAGTTCTAATGTTGAGCTGTCTTTACTCCAAGGAATAAGATATTAATTAATATAAAGCTTCTCAGTGGCTTAATTAATTAATGGACAAAATAATCTTAAACACGAGAAATAATAATCGGGAGCCATATTATCGCAATATTGATTAAGATGGATAGTGCAATATTAATTTTATAGTGGAATAAATTAATATTAATGGGCTGAATAATATTGTGGCTCAATATTGGAATTCAGAGCCTATTGGGAGGTCCAATCTTAATTCTCCTAAAGGCCCCTCAAGTAGCCCAAAATGAGTCCATTAATGAAAAGGTGATTAAAATAAAAGAAATAATTTGTTGCCTATTTTTCCTAATTATTTTCGAAAAATATGAATAAAAGAAAGAAAAGATTTTCTTGGAAATATTTTATGGAAGATAAGTATTCTTGGAATACAAGATTATCTCATAAATTCAAGAATCTTTGACTTTGACTTTTCTTCCTTATTTTTTTGAAAATTGCCTTAAAATAATAAGAGAGGATTTTGTGGGAAGATATTTATGGAAAATAGAATATATGAAATATATTCAAGATTGTATCTTGAAGAAGATACAAGGAAATTTCTCATGAGCCCATTAAGGCTGAAATTTTCGTCCCCCCTTTGTCTTATAAATAGGGGGTGATTTTTTCATCCCCAACACAATTCCAGTCTCGGAAAAATTAGAAATCAACAAAGGCAGTGCAACATCTTTTTTTCTTTGTTCGTTTATTATAATTGTTTGTGAGTGTCTTTCACCGGATAACGAGCAAGGGCTAAAGGGAATACTTGAGAAGACATTTGAGTTGATTTGTTCCATCGTCTCAATGGTTGTCTCTTCAAGGGTAAGATTTGTGTAAACTCCTAGGTTCTGCACGTGTAGGACTTTACATGAATTTATTTGTACTCATGTATGTTGTTGGTTATTTGCTATTTGAATCAATAGGTTAATTCATGCTAGTAGTAAATTGTTAATTTAAATTTATATTTAAATTACACCTCGAATAGATCCGGGCAAAACGTTCCCCAACAATATACGACAGAGGTACCTTGATGAAGATAGAATAATGAAGAGTCTGATCGAGTCTGAAGAAACCAAGACTCAGCAGAAATATAACGAAACATTGAAACCAAGCAAGAGGCGTCTGCCCCAAACCATATAGAGCATTTTTCAATCGGCATACGTGATCAGGAAATTGAGAATCTACAAATCCCGGGGCCTGAGCTATGAAGGTTTGTCAAGAACACCATTAAGAAAAATGTTCTTGACATCAAGCTGATGAGACAACCATTTGGACTGTACAGAAAGAACCAAAACAACATGAACTGTGGCAGCCTTGACAACATGATTGAAAGTGTGATGAAAATAGGTGCCCAAAATCTGAGTGAAGCCTTGAGACATAAGTCGCACTTTATGTCGCTCGATAGAGCCGTCAGAATGAAATTTAGTACGAAACACCCACTTTGAGCCAACAATATTAAGTTCCCGGAGGATGAGGAACTAAATCACACGTCTGATTAGAGCGGAGTACATCTATCTCATCTTACATTGTTGAGAGCCAATCAGGGCATTTTACAACAGAGTTAAATCCATGAGGTTTCGATGTAGCAACAAGGGCCGAGAGTAGTACTGTCGAGGTGAAGTCGACCGGATAGCGAGGATTAAATACACCAGCCCTGACATGAATCACCATCGGGTGAGAAGGCTGAGTAATCGGAGGTGGCACTGGAATAGAGGCAGGCTTAGTAGGCAGTGCAAGATCATCAATTTGCTTGACAGGAGGTACAACTGGGTTAGGTTCAGCATTGACTGGTGGATCCGGAGCCTGCTTATCCACTGGAGGCGTAGGGGTGCTCATGAATTGGGGACTTAGATGGAAACAATCTGCATGAAGTTTTCAAATGGGTGGGGGTAGAACCATGCACAGGTAGTGATGGAGTAACATGCGACGTAGGAGAAAGATCGCATAGAGGAGAACCGAGATCGACAAACTGGCAATGTCAAGATCAGAGGGGGACAATCGAGAACCTATTCCTGGGAAAGGGGAATTATTTTCATCAAATTGAGCATGACAAGTGATATAAACTCAAGAAGAATCGGGATCAAAGCATCGAAAACCCTTGTGCATGCTGCTATAACCCAAGAATATGCATGGATGACTGCAAGGTGATAACTTGTTAGCTGTATAATCTCGTAGATAGGGATAAACACGACACCCAAAGGTTTTAAAATTGGCATAATTCGAAGCCGAACCAAACAAAAGTGTTGTAGCATGGATAAACCCGACCTCCCTCCTGGGCACGAAGGATCCTAAACAATCCAACAAAGACTGGATGAAGCAACCTCGACAAGGGGACCAAGGGATTAGCCCACGTAATTTCCACAAGACCAAACCTTCAAGTCGCAAAAATCGACAACGATTCCCCGCTTTTATATCCTCAAGATTCGGAGCTTTAATCCTCAAGTCGGGAGCTTAACCGCACCCACCATAACTATCTGATTCACGTGGTCAATAACAGCCCCCGACACGCCACTAATCTGCCCTCCACATCCGCTCCACGATTGGCGCACGGTGAAGATGGACGATTTCTGGCCGATCAAGGCGAGATTAATGGTTCCCGATATTGTAGCCCTTTCATAGGCATTATTCCTTATGTAAATTCCCACCCAATGGGTGGGAGTCATAGTATAAATAGGCCACCACGGTCACCTCTGTAACAAGGTCGAACAACTTATACTTCTAGGCATATACATACATCCTCTCCCTGGCTTGGACGCCCCGGACGTAGTCTGATTCCAAAGACGAACCGGGTCACCAACTTCTTTGTCTCTTTCCCTGTTTCGATTGCCTTTAGCATACGCATTTCACAATAATTATTGTTTAGCTGAGTAGATAAAAACCAGTTACAACAAAAAGCTCAAATAATAACTTATTATCTAAAAGTGTAGAAGGGAGACGATTAATAACAAAAACAGTTGTAGCAAACGCATCAAACTAGAGTGAAGCTAAAGCTTGGGCATGAAACGTCATTGGAAGACCCATTTCAGAAATATGGCGATGCTTACGCTCTGCACGGCCACTTTGTTGAGGCGTGTACGGACAAGAGACTCGATGATGAATTCCATTTGTTGTCATAAACGAATCCATCCCGTTGTTAATGAACACCGTGCTCCCATCACTTTGAAAAACCTTCACAATTATTGAAAACTGATTGTAAACAAAATTGTGAAAACACACTAACACATCAAATAATTCCGACTTTGCACGCAAAGGATAAATCCAAGAAAAATGAGAAAAATTGTCCACAAAAGGGACATAGTAACGATAACTATCAACAATATTAATCGGAGCAGGACCCCACAAATTACAATGAATTAAATCAAGAACAACATAAACACGTTTATCATTTAAAGGATTCGACAAACGGTTACCCTTGGCTAACTAACAAGACGAACAAAGACCAGGATTCGATAATAGAGACGTAACAGACAAGTGGCCTAATTTATTTAATAATGAAATAACTGAAAATGGGACATGCCACAGGCGTAAATGCCATAAATCAAAATTTTCTTTCAAAGCTTTAATCCGCAAAGCAGCAAACAAAGCTGAAATCTCCTGATCAAACACATATAGCCACTATTCACACCTACCCTAAGTCAGAGTTATCTTTGTTACCCGATTCTAAATCGCAAAAAAACTTGTCATGGAACACAACATCAACTAGATAATCAGGCGTCAACTTGCTTATAGATAAAAGATGTTTGGTTATATGAGGAACGACTAAAACATCAAGCATGTGCACATAACGTGATAATTAATAATTTACTAGTACCAATATGAGATATATGTAAAACAACCCCATTACCAACTATAACAGAACATTTACTAGAGTACAGTTTAAAAGAATCCAAAGCAAAAGTCTGAGCACTTATATGAGCTCCGGAGTTCAAGTTCCAATGAAGAGTTGGGTTAGAAACGTTGCATGATGCATTAAATACCCATGTTAACTTAGTAGAAGGGGCAGTGTTACGAGCATTCAAGAATTGAGGACACTTGTTGACATAGTGCTCTCCTCGACATATTTGACAGTAGGGGACGTAGGGTTTGCATCTCCCACCCGAATTTCGACGTCAACCATTAGGGTTTCCACAGCCCCCCGAATTGTTTCCATGACATTGGTAATTCTGGACTTGGCAAGATAAATTTTGTCCACCGAAGTTCAGACCACAGGATGATCCCTGACTATTGCGATCAGTAGTGAAGGTAGCTGGGGCCGAAGGAGTACACTCCATTGCACGATGCATGATTCCAAATTGTTTTGTCTGGTGGAGCAAATCGTGAAAAGGCGGCACATGTGAAAGGGTCATGAGAGTGTCAGCAAAACTCACAAATTGAGGGCCTAACCCTCGCAAAAACCAGTGGCGTTTGTCCAAGTCATCAACCGAACAACCGATAGTAGAGAGTTGGTCGCACAAGGATTTGAAGTTGCGACTGTATTCGTCAACCGAAAGATCACCACACTTGAGAAGAAGTAATTCATCATGTAACTGATTTGCACGCAATGTGGAAGAGTTAGAGAAGGTGGCCTCGAGCGCCGTCCATGTCGCGTGGGAGGTGGTGTAGTCAACCACTTTTATCATCGCCTCTTCGGTGAGAGAGGTTAGGAGAATACTAAGAAACTTTTGATCCTTGAGATGCAAAGCTGTGTAAGCTGGATTAATAGAGGTGATGCCGACATCGGATGTCATACTAGGGGTAGGCTTATCAACGATACCGTCAAGAAATTCCATCAGATCAAAACATTTGGCAATTAAAATGACCTGTCTCCTCCACATGAGATAGGTTGTAGATGATAATTTATTGGATTTCTATATGGATCATGGTCGTTATGGGGATATGTTCATGGTGGAATTGGATGACATGGGAGAATTAGATGGAGTTTAGCTAGTCCGTCGATCGGAAGAAAAGCTTGAGCAGCTGCTGAAGAGAGGTGGTAAGGGAAAGATTAGGGCTTTAGGATCGAATGACTGATTCCATATTAAAGTGATTTGGGGATCACCGTTAATGAGGTGATTGAGATATCAATTAAATAATAAGAGTAGTACACTAATTCCGTGATACAAGAAAAGTAAATCATGTGAGATTACAACATAAGATACTACACTAAAGTTATATGTATAAATTAAATTTAAATTAAGTACTACTATTTTTTTATTAAATATAATGGTATCATTTTTATGATATGAACAAGTTTCACATAAATATTTCTAAAAATGTATTATTTCTTATGTTGGGAGATGCATTTAATAAGTGTTGGTCCCGGTGCTAACGAGTCTCACACGTGTATCAAGACAATCAAGTTCTTTAACAATCTGGCATATCAAGACATGTAAAAAGATAATGAGATATTATCTTTGAGCATAAAGATAAAATTTTCATTGATGTAGGATAAGAGTTACAGATTACAATGAAAAAAAAAACAGAAGTACAAAGTCTTCAGTCTTCTTCCACTTCATCCTCTGGCACTTCCAGGTTGAACATCCCGTAGTATCTCTTCTTCAGTTCATCTCTTGCCTTGATGATTTCAGGGTTGTTTCCTGTTAGGCCTAGCTGGATGGCATATTGGCTATTTCTCGAGAAATGGTGCCTCATTTACATAGTCATTCTCAAACCTAGGAGCTGGGTACATGTATGGACCAGGAGCTACTATCTGAGTGTTTCCTTCATCTTCCAAGTTGATCCAACTTTGCAGGTACTTAGGATAGAATGTCAGTAAGTACTCAATAAAGACTTCATTCTTATCCGAGCTGCTCCCCCTCCATTCTCTTATAATCTCATAATAGAACCAGAAGGTTCTCTTGATCTCTTCCCATGCATCATTGAACTGTATAGGCATCCACTTGTCATTGTTCGGCCACTTCTGAGTCTTTTCTGTACCTCTACTTTTGCTTAGAAACTTTTTGAATCCACCTCTTCTTTTCTGTTCTTCTTATTTCTTCTTTCTGATCAGAGGAGCACCAGATCATCACAAAGGCAGTTCTTTTCTCCTTTTCAATCTGCAGGGCCTTCAGAGTCTTCTTGGTATCAAAAGTCTCTGGTTGAGCTTCAGTTTCCTTTTCTGGTCCTTCATCCGATTCTTCAAAATCCATAATCAGTTTCCTCTGAGTAGGTTTAGCTACCTTTGCTCTTTTCTTCTTTTCAGTTTCAACAAAGGCAATGCTTTTCTCTTTTCTGGTCTGGCTTGTTCTTCTTCTACCTTGCTTGTTCCAACCATCCTTCTATCACTCAATTTCTCAGAAAGTACTTCTTGAACGGTTTGCTCAGATGTTTGAGTGAAGATAGGTTTCTCAGCTTCTTTGAACTTTAGTTTCTCAGTGGCTTCAATTTCTCTTAAGGCATCAACAATTTTCTTTCCTTCAGCTTCTTTTTTAGCCTTTCTCTCCAAGGTTTGTGCCAACAACTCACTTAATTTGCCACCAGGCCTTTCCCCCTTTTTGGCACCATACCTTTGGAGTAGTTGAGTCAGTGCAGTATCCATATAATATTGCTCCTTACTCATACTGCACACTTCTCATGCCAACTGATTATGCTCATCTTCTAGCCTTATCATGTAATTCTTGGCCATTGAGAACTCATCCGAAAGAGGAGCAAACTGTTTTGAGAAGACATCAAGCATCATCCCTGTCATCTTGGTCATGAGCAGAGAGCCCATTTCCTCAACAACTGTTTTGATCATCAGATCATTCTTCTCAATCAGCTTGGCTTCAAGATAGGCAGTTCTTTCTTGATAATCTGCTTCATGTTGGCATTAAGCTCTGTATGTACTCCATCAATCTTTCCATCTAATGTAGCTAATTTACTTGATAGAGTTGTTTGAAGCGTATCAGATGATGAACTCGGGTTCTCCATTTTCTGATTTTGAGCAGCCAGAACTAACTCCATCTGAGTCATCTTGTCTGTGATAATTGTTTGCAGCATGCTTGATGAAGAGCTTAGATTCTCAAGCTTTTGAGATTGACCTGCAGGTATCTCTTCCATCCTTGGCTCTATCTTCTTTAACTCATCCAGGATTGGTGTGAAATCAACCACTGGAGTTTGTACAACATTTTCCAACTGAGCTGGGTGCTCCAACTGAGCCTCAGTCTGCATATCATAAACATCATATTTAAAGCTAGGTTCTTCAGTAACTTCAGGCATAATGTATAACAGTGCCAAAAGGTACCTGAAGAATGCTAACTTCAGTCTGAGGTTGTCTGATATCAGTTGGTTTAGAATCGAGATATGTCCCCATCTCGACTCCGATTTTCCTTCTCTTTCTCGAGATCTATCCGAGGTTCCTTCTCCTTCTCGATTTCTTTTTCCGTGATCATCTCCCTTATCCTTATCTTTATTTTGATCATGGGAGCTGGAAGCATCAACTCCTTCAGTAGCTTTCTTTTCATCTAGCTTCTTTTTCACTAATTCATCAAAATCAGCAGCTTTCATTCTCAACTTGGTTTTTTTCGAAACACGAGAATTGATCAGCGTACTGTCTCAAGATTCCACCACTCTTCTCCTCTCAGATGAAGCAATGTTCAAAGATATCCGGAGTGTTTGATTCAGAATACACACTGTGGTTCTGAGCCTGAAGAACATATCCTGAAGGTCAAGATAGGCAATCATCTCAGGGTATCTGTCTAAGATGAACCGTTCCCCCTTGCTTCGCCATTCAGTCTCTTCGGCTTCTCCCTTCTTCAATCTTGGGGTTTCGAAGCGATGAGATTCAGAGTATGAGTTCTAGAGTGATGGATCTAGAAATGGTTCATTGAAGCGCATCCAAGTTTGATAAATTCACGAGGTTGGTGATCGATCTCGAGAGCAGTGTCTTTCTTGATGAGGGATCCGAGGTCCTTGAAGATTTCTGAGAGATTTTATCTGAGCTCAGAGAGGTTTCGAGTACCTCAGAAAAAACCTGTTCCTCAGTTTCTTGCTCCTGCACATTTGTCACTACCTGAGCAAGAACCTAAAGTGGAGATTTCAACCCTTGCTGGCCTTCAGGTTGAGTTTCTTCAGTTTCACTGGCCTCCTTCTCAGCAATAGATTGAAGTCTTCTGCTTTTCTGAGGAGCCAGTGCTTTCTTCTTCAGTTTCTCTCCTTTCTCTCTTTTAATTTGCATCAGGGCTTTCCCCCTAGCTTGTCTGGCTTCTTCTTCAATTTCTTCTTCAGCAGTCTCCTCCTGAGACTCAGAGTTTTTCTCTTTCTTTCCCCTCAAAGTCTTCTTTGTTGGTTTGAACATGATTTTTGACTTTTGGAAAGGAAGTGGAATCGGCAAAGATGTCCTCCTCTTCTCTGCATGTTTCCAAGATAAATGCAATCTTGGTTGCATGTAGAATCTTTCCTTTGATAACTACAGAGCCATTCACCTTCTGAATTTGTTTGACTTGATTACTCACCACCTTGATCAAATAGTGCAACCAATTGAATGTCGTGGAAGGTTAATCTTCAATCGCCGCCATTAGCCTTAACTTAGGCGTGCTTATCTGTTCGAAAGTACCAGATCTACTCATGATGCATTTGCTTACAATATCCAACAATACTCGATATTTAGGCTTCAAATACCTCTTATTCAGAGTAGCTTCAAACTTTACTGGATGCTCAGTAATTTTATCCAAATATTCTTGTTCCCTACCCATCATGTATACCGTAGGGTCTTCACCTCTATCACTTAACTCATATATGGCATTTAGATTCTTAGGAATAATATATAATTCCTTAACAAAATCCACATATTTCGAACCATGCTCCAAATGCGAGACTATAATCTGAGATTCTATGCAATTCTCATCATCTAACTGCATATTAGAGATAAACTCAATTACCTCTTTCGCATATTCGGCCTCTGGTTGATTCGCGACCAGGCATGTAAGCTTTGCCAAACGAATCATATGCAATGCCTCCTCCTCGTGAGTTGCATTGGACGAGCTTTCTAGAGAAATGACATATTCGTACCAATGTTTATTGGAAATGGCAAGTTTGTCGTATACAGAAAGTGTCATTTTTGGAGAATTTCTGGTGAAGGGTTTTGAGATAGGTGAAAATTTCTGGGCAATCGAGGATTTCGAAGCAGAGTGTTTGTGAAGATGAAGGCTTTTTGGAATAGGGCTTTGAAAGAAATTTTTCCAATGGATATGGAATTTTGATTTATGGAAAATTGCGTAGATGAAGAAATCGACGGTTGAGATTAAAAACCGACTAAAACGGGTATATGAAAGGACGATTTCGCAAATACTAAGCCGCCAATTTATCCCTATTGGTGATTAATGAACAGTGCATTTAATTATATTTCTTCTCGGACCATTGACTTTCCTCGTGGATTTCAAAGGTCCCGCCAATTATTTCTTCAGGTGTTTTATCATTTATTGTCAATGATTACTGAGATTTAGTTAGACAATAAATGTGTTGCATGAGTCAATACTTCTTTAGAATAATTTTCTCCATCAGTCTTACTGAGTTTTGACCTTGATAAAATGTCAGTATAATACTGAGTACTAATCTTCAGGATAACTGAGTTTCCCAAGACTCAGTGTTCAATACTCTCAATTTTATCCTGAGTTTTTCAGTAAAAACCTGAGAAAACTTCATGCATCTGAAAACCTTCAATTTTTCAGATTTTCTTTATTCACCTAGATCCAATATACCTAATTCAACTGATAGTTCCTGAAATCTTGATTGACCCAAAGGTTTAGTCAAGATATCAACTCTCTGTTTATTATGAATTTTCCTATCCAAGTCTTTCTTCTCAACATGATTTTGATGTAATATCAATTGCTTACATCCGGTGTGCAACTATTATTATCACAAAATATAGGTACTTCATTGGCTATAATCTTATAATCCTCAATTGTTGTGCGAGCTAAAGAATTTGCACAAAAAACTTCCTCGCAGACCATGTATTCAAACTTATTAGTCTTGGTTGCTCTATCGAGGTTTGTTTCTTTGAAAACTATGATATCGGTTTACTCCAAGAAATTGACAAGTTCTGTGGTAGACTTCTGTCAATTCTACATCCTCCATAATCAGCATCTAAATAACCAGTTAATTCAAGGTTATCATCAGATGGATACCATAATCCTCTATTCACAGTGCCTTTAAGATATTTCAGAATCTTTTTGATGCCTCCATGTGACTAGCCTTAGGATTGGCTTGGTATCTTGCACATATCCCAACAAAGAAATGTTATATCGGGCCTACTTGTCGTGAGATATAGCAGTGATCCAATGATCCCTCTATAATCAGTGTAATTTACTGATTTGCCTTCAGGATCAAGATCCATCTTGTAGTTAGTATTCATAGGAATTCTAATTGTATTGCAATTATGTACACCATACTTTGCAATCAGATCTCTGGTGTATTTTGCTTGATTGATGAAAATTTCTTCCTTAGTTTGTTTCACTTTCAAGTCCAAGAAAGAAATTCATCTCCCCATCATTGACATCTCAAACTTTCCTTTCATCGGGGTAGAAAACTTTTCACGGTGATGATTTGGAGATCCAAATATGATGTCATCTACATAAATCTGAACAAGTAAGATGTTTTTCCCATCTTCTATCCTGAACAGAGTCCTATCAACAGTTCCTTTGATAAAACCATGGTCAGTAAGAAATTGAGAAAGGGTATCATACCATGCTCGGGGTGTTTGCTTAAGATCATACAAGGCTTTCCGAGCACTCGTAAACTTGGTCATTCATGTTAAAAACCGGGAGGTTGTTCCACATAAACCTCTTCCTTAAGCACACCATTCGAAATGCACTTTTCACATCCATCCGATAGGTATGAATTTCATGTGGGTAAAGATATGCAAGAAACAATCTGATGGCTTTTAGTCTTGCAACAGGTGCAAAGGTTTCATCATAATCCAAGCCTTCTTCTTGGGAATAACCTTGTGTAACTAGCCTTGCCTTGTTTCTCACAATGTTGTTGTTTTCATCTCTCTTATTCTTGAACACCCACTTAGTTCCAATCACATTGTGCCTCTTAGGTCTATCCACTAGCTCCCAAACTTCATTCCTTGAGAATTGATTCAGCTCTTCTTGCATAGCAGTAATCCAAAATGAATCTTGTAGAGCTTCTTCAATCTCGATGAGGTTCTTTTTTAGATAGGAAGGCAATGAGAAACAAAGCACTTTCTCCATGGAACCTTCTTGTTTTGACACCATCTGATAGATCACCCACAATCTGATTTATAGGATGACTATCTAACCATTTTCTCCTGGATGTTCAGGTTCATGTAGTTCATTAAATTCAGGGAACAACGGAAAAAGAGAAAGAGAATCATCTTCCTCAGGGAAAATTCCATTCAGAACATTGTCAGAGACATTTGTTCCCCATTGGTTGATAGATTCAGAGTTTGCCTCAGCTGTGACCACATCTTCATCGGCATTACATACCTGAGTCTGAACTGGTGTATGTTTAGATTGGTCAGCTTCAGTGTGTTGGCTTTCCTTAAGTGGAGAATTTCCATCCTGAGTTTCATCATCCTGAGTTTTTCTATCCTGAACTTCTTTGTCTGAGTCTGATTCACTCCATTCATAGAAAGTGACTGACTTCTTCTTTTCAGGTTCAAAGGATGTTTTATCATTCTTTTTCAGGCTAAGTCTGGTGATTCTCTTGATCAGTTCTCCTGAGTCATGTTCCTGTTTCTTCTGAACACAAGAAGATTCATCAAAAACAACATGAGGTGTTTCTTCCACAATAAGAGTCCTATAGTTGTAAACTCTGAAGGCTTTACTGACTTCAGAATATCCTAAGAATATCCCTTCATCAGCTTTGCTATCAAAAGTTTTCAACTGATCTTTACCATTATTGTGTATGAAACACTTGCAACCAAACACACGAAAGAAAGAAACAAGAGGCTTCCTTTCATTCCATAACTCATATGGAGTTTTTCCTTGGTTCTTGGTTAGCATGGATCTGTTCTGAGAGTAGCATGCAATGTTGATAGCTTCAGCCCAAAATCTCTTATGAATATCAGCTTCAGCAATCATTGTCCTTGCATCTTCTTTCAGAGTCCTATTTCTTCTTTTAGCAACACCATTCAGTTGTGGGGTCCTTGCAGTTGATGTTTCATGAGCTATTCCATTTGCTCCACAATAATCAGATATGATAAAATTGATAAACTCAGTTCCTTTATCTGATCTGATTTTGACCACACTCAGATTCTTTTCAGTACTGAGCATTTTCAGTAGTTCAGGTAGTTTTGTCTGAGTCTCTTTCTTACTGAGTAAGAATATGACCCATGTGTATCTAGAGTAGTCATCAACTACCACAAGTGTATATTTTCTGCCATTAGTGCTCACAGGTGTTACTGGACCAAAGAGATCCATATGTAACAGTTGTAGTATTCTATCAGTAGAAACATCTACTTTACTTTTGAAAGATGCTATGTTGTTTCTACACATCAGTGTTATGTTGTTTTCATTCAGCTCAGTGCTCTTTTCCTTCACCTGAAAAACAGATCAGTTTTTAGGTACCCATTTGGTGTAGGGTCCTACCAGGTTAGCTGTACCTTTTAGAACCCAAATCTGCCTAACAACTCTAATTACTTTAGAGTGGTTGATTTGTCTCCCATAAACATCTACATACACATTCACCACCCTAGGAGCCTTGGCAGTATCCTATGCATGAGTGTCAGCCTTAGCATGAACATGAGCCTTAGAGTTCTTCTTGGGTTCATGCCTTTTGTTCAAGTGCCTTAGCTTTGGTGCAGCTGGTCTCTGTCTCTGCTGACTTGGGTTCAGGAAACCTTTACCCTTAGGCAAGTGGGGTTTGGGTTGCCTGTACTGAAATTGGGGTCTTTCAGTAATCTGAGGACTTGGTCTTTTCAGTTGAGAATATTTCTGCTGAGTGTTTCTCTTCTGAAAATTCCTCTGATGGTTCAGTGAAAATCTCTTTAGGTTAGTATTCTTAGCCTGAGGCTTTGGAAAGCATTGGCCCGAAAATTTCCCTCGAAAGTGTTCGGGGTTTCTAGCCTTTTCCTGAGTTCTGGGCTTTCTTCCCTGAACCTTCTGTTTTTCTGAAACCATAGGTCCTTTACTCTTGTCTAAAACTCTGGGCAGTTCTTCAGTAAGAAGATTAGATGCCACTGGTTTAACAAAGACAATCTTGGTGCTACTAGAAGCAGCATTCAGAAGACCTTGTGAGGTTCCCCCTGGAATGTATCCCAATCCAGCTTTTATAGTTGCAGGTCTTTGATAACTCTGAATTTCATCTATCACTTTAGATGCGTAATTCAATAGAGCTAACTTTCTCTGCAAGACTATCCTCACATTTCTTTAGAGTTTCATGCTTCTCAAAGAGGTCATTGAACTCGATTTCGATAATTTGAATCTCTTTAGTGGATTTCTCTAATTTTCCATTCAGGATCTCTATCACCTTCTCTTTTTCTGAAAGTTGTACTTTCGTAACATCGATTCATCAAGAGTTCCCATCAATTGAGAAGTGATCTTAACATTTTTAGAGTCTTTCCACTTCAGATTCTCAGCAGTCAGTTCCTTGTTCTGCTCTTGAGTTTCAGTGAGTAGTTCTTGTAACACATAATAGTCCTTCATAAGATTCTCAAACGAATCCATCAGGTCAAAGTTATTTCTGATTGAACTTGAGAACTCATGTGCTTGTGTAGGAGCAACAACAGAGATAGAAGAATTTACCTCCTCCTGACCATAAAGACGCAGACATCATCACATCCTTTATCGAGAAAATTTCATCTAAGGAACTGGAACCTTCTTCAGAATGTTCTTCATCTTCTTCAATTATAGCTTTCTTGCTGGAGATCTTCCTGTCTCTCTTGGCTTGTCTCTCCTTTCTTTTCTTTTAGCTTTTCATTTCGGGGATGGTCATATTGAAAGTGACCTTTCTTCTGACAGTTGTAGCATCTGTTGGTATCATCATCCTGATCACTTTCCTCCTTGGTCTTGGAGTCCTTCTTCTTGGATGAGGATCATTGACTTTCTCGGGTCCTTCCTTTTCTCGTATGTATGTCATCTCGAACACGAGTCTCTCTTGACTGTGATTTCTGTAATATTTCTTATATTTCTCATATTCGCTATTGAGTCTTTCAAACCTCCTTGCCATCGATTACTAGCTTATCCTCCCGCTTTCATCCCGATTTTTGGCAAGTGAGTTCTCGAACTCTCTAGACTTACTAGATTTCTCTTTGGCTTTGAAAGCCACATTCTTGCTAGATGAAGAATCATCTTTCTTTGCCGATTTCTTAGTTTTCTTGTCAATCACAAACTCATAAGCTTTCGATTCCAGAGAAAACTTGTTGATATGGCATGAAATCAATATTTTTGGTGTTTTCAATCACCACAAAGATGTATATCCCATTTCTTAGATAATCCTCTAAGAATTTTCAATTGTCACTTCTCTCTGTGGGTATCTTTTCCCAAGAGCACTCGGATCATTCATGATCTTTAGTGAATCGACCTCAAGTTTGTCAATGGATTCACTATCTTCCATTTCAAACTATCAAACATTCCAATAGCAGAAAGTTTGTTTTCCTTAATATGATCGTGCCTTGACACATATAATGTTAAAGTGTGTCCCATATTTCTTTTGCAGTTTCACAGTGAGAAATCATCCCCATAACACCATCATCAATAGTGTTATACAAAGTATCTTTAGCAATGTAGTCCAGATTGACTAACTTTCTCTCATCAGGAGTAAGTTGATCATCAGGCTTTGGAAATTCATCTCTGGGATCATTCCTCTCAGTATCAGTGATTCTGGGATTCACAACAGTAAATTTAAATGGTCCTTCAGAAACCACTCTCCACATTCTTTCATGTTTTGAATACAGATGAGCATGCATTCTCAATCTCCATAGGTCATAGCTCTCAACAAAGAACATAGGAAGTTTCTTAGAAGGCATGATGACTGAGCCTTGTAAGATATCAGCAAACAGATCTATTCAAGAGACCACCAAAGTCTTTTCAAACCAAAATAGACTATGGCTACCAAAGCAAGTGGTCAAAATTAACCATCTTCTCGATCCTCTGGCCGCCGGCCCGGCCGGCCTTGCCCCACGCCTGCGTGTGCACTGCACAAGATCATCGTCGTGCACGCGTGCCTCCCTTGGCACGTTTCGCGCGACGCACGCCGCTTGCACCCGATTCCGGATCCCGTCTTTTAATTTTTCATCTCCGCCTCCGTTTCCGATCCGGTTACAATTTATTTACAAAAAATAAATATACCTAGATCTAGACTAGTCTATTACATTGAACGAATCAAACAAATCCTAATCTACTCGTGAATTTTCTCACGAGGCAAAACGAATTCGAACGAATCGAATTAAAAACCACAATTTATATGCATGCATAAATATGAACATTCATCAAATACCATGACAATTGGATACCTGCAAAAAAGATCTAGCAATTCTACTATCCAATTTCAAATTTAATGAAAACGAATTAAATTACAATTTAAAACTCAGAGCCCGAAACCGAGGCTCTGATACCATTTGTTGGGGAATTAATTGTCCGGATCTATTCGGGATGAATATTTAAATACAAATTTAATTCTAACAATTATTACTAGCATGAATTAATCCTATATTAATTCAAATAATAATTCAACAACAAATCATGCATATAAATAGTTCACATAAATCCTACACATGCGGAATTGCTACGGGTTTATGTGAACTAACCTCTCGGAGTGACAACCGTTGAGAAGATGGATCCCGTTCACACGAACACACCAAAAAGCCTTCTCAAGTATTCCCTTTCCCTTGTTCAACAATCCAGTGGAAGGAACTCGCGAACAATTTAACAAAAGGAAAAATAAAATTATGTTGCACCACCTTTGTGGATTTCTAATTTTTCCAACACATGGAATTGCACACTCACAATTGAGGTTTTTCGAAAATACACAATCTGTCAACGTTTCAAAATATTTGATATTTTATCGACGCTGATATTTTTTCAAAAAAAAACCAATTTTCGTGTTCACCTGGGGATGAAACATTCATCCCCTATTTATAATGAGGGGTTGGTCGAAATTTTAGGTGGAAATAAAGATGGGAAAATCTTTTTCTTGATCTCCAAGAAATCTTGAATATATCACATATATTCTTTTCTCCATAATTAAATATTCCACAAAAATCCCAACTCCTCTTGTTATGGTATTTTTGAAAAATAAGGAGTAGGAATCCAAGATTTGGATCTTCTTGAATTTATGAGATATTCTTGTATTCCAAGAATACATATCTTCCATAATATATTTTCAAGAAAATCAAGAAAATCTTTCCTCTCCTTATTTATTCATAAATTTCGAAATATGCTTAATAAATAACCAAGTGGGAGATTTCTTGAATTTAATGAGATAATCTTGTATTCCAAGAATACTTATCCTCATTCCATAACAAAATTCAAAGAAAATCTTTCTCCCTCTTTTATTCATAATTTTCGAAAAATTGAAAAATAAGCAACATTTATTTTATTTTAAACACCTTTTTCAGTTATTGGACATTATGTTTAGGCTACTTGAGGGGCCTTTAGAAGAATTAAGATTGGACCTTCTAATGGACTTTGAATTTTCAATATTGAGCCACAATATTATTCAACCCCATAAATATTAATTAATCCCACTACATAATTAATATTGCACTATCCATCTTAACCCATATTACTGTTAATATGGCTCCCGATTATTATTTCTCATGTTTAAGATTATCTAGCCCATTAGTTAATTCAAGCCACTGAAATAGCTTTCCATTAATTAACATCTTTTGTCCTTGGTCAAGGAACGATTCAACACTATTATCCATATCGGAAACAAATTCCACTTGCAAGATTTGGTATGATAAATCTTATGAACCTCCCAAGGGGGCAAATCAAACGAGCTTACTCGCACACGATTCTTCGTATTAAATCTTAGCAATCGCATGTGACCAGTAATATTGCCCAAGATATAAAGTATTGAATCTCATTGATTTTCTACCCGTCATAAGTCAAAGAAATAATCACTAACCACACACGATCCTATTTAAGGGACGAAGATTAAGAAATAACAAACCACTGAGGTCTAATTCTTCCTGGTTCAGTGCTGAATAATTTGTCCTCATGTAGGTCCTGTTCAGTGCATCAGTCATGCACTAGTGTAATCTTTTGGTCAAGACAAGCCAATCTGAGCCTTACACTTCAACCTTTCACGATGGATTGTTCATTTCCATCTAGGTCGTGAACCGCGTACTTTTAGTTACAAGGGACTGTTAATTTAATCTTCTGTGATCTGGTATCACTAAATTAACTACAATGTAACGCGTTCTGATTATTGAACAATTATGCAATAAATATATGTAACATTCAATGATATTTAAAGCATCAGTGATAAATAATTTATTTCAGTAAATAAGACAAAAAATTCAGTTTGGTTATACAAAGTAAAAGCATACTTTCCAGTATAACCCCAAAAATCTCCCACTTATACTCAAAGTCTGCTTTTAAGTATACTACAACACATCTCGTGTAGTTCCTAATACGTGACATCTAATGTCACCTACACGAACTTATTAATATCTCCCACTTATACTCAAAGCAGATTGGCAACGGTCTTGACACCCATTCCTTCCACATGTCTCTCGAATGTATTCTGAGGCAGACCCTTTATGAATGGATCTACTAGGTTGTCTTCTGACGCGATTTTTGCCACCTCTATATCTCATTTCTTAACGATTTCTCGTATAAGATGGTATTTCCTTTCAATGTTTTTGCTGGCCTTGTGGGCTCTTGGTTCCCTTGAATTTGCAACTGCTCTGACATTATCACAGTAAATAGTGATTGTGCTTGGCAAATTCAAAACTACATCCAAGTCCACTAGGAAGTTCTTGAGCCAAACCGCTTCTTTCGCCGCCTCGCAAGCAGGTACGTATTCGGCTTCCATGGTAGAATCGGCGATGCATTTCTGCTTAACGCTTCTCCATGTCATGGCTCCTCCCCCCATGCAAAACACACTACCGGAGGTAGATTTTATGGAGTCTAAGTCTGATTGGAAATCCGAGTCCGTGTAACCGATGGGGATTAGACTATCTGACTGATAAATTAACATTCTATCCCGAGTTCTTTTCAGATAAATTAACTGTCGTCCAATGCTCTTTTTCCGGGTTACTTTGATATCTTGCCACCATGCCAACGGCAAAGCAGATATCCGGTCTCGTGCACAGCATTGCATACATAAGGCTTCCGACAGCCGAAACATAAGGAATGCCTTTCATATCATCTATCTCTTTGTGTGTCTTAGGGCACATATCCTTGGATAGATGGATTTCATTCTGAAAGGTACGAAGCCTTTCTTGAAATCCTGCATGCTGAATCGCTTCAAGACAGTGTTTATATATGAAGCTTGCGATAAGCCTATCATCCTTTTCTTGCGATCTCGAGTGATCTTGATCCCAAGGACGTGTCCGGATTCCCCTAAGTCCTTCATATCAAACTATTTTGAAAGCCATGCCCTTACGTCTGATAATACCTTTACATCGTCTCCGATGAGCAAAATATCGTCTACGTATAGTACTAAGAATATACCAATGCAGTTCCGACACGCTTCTTGTACACACAACTTTCGTATTCATTTTGATCAAACCCATAAGACTTTATTACATGATCAAAACATTGGTTCCAAGCTCTGGATGCTTGTTTGAGTCCATAAATGGACTTCTTGAGCTTGAGTCCATACATGATCAAATTCTTTCTAAAGTTAGGAACGTAAAGAACATCTCTCAAAATTAAAACTTTGTCTTCAAAAGACAACCGCACTTCTCCCACTACTTTAGCTGCCACTCTCGTAGCATCACCCAGTGTGATGAGGATCTCACTCCCACTAAGTTATCGGGTCCGCTTGAACCCCTGTAAAGTGAAACAGAAATGATCAGTGGATCCCGTATCCACTACCCATAAATGGATAGCATACGCCGCTAAACAAGTTTCGACAACTAGTGCATGAGAATTACCTTTCTTTCCAATCTGCTTGGGTTTGGAACAGGCTGACCTCCAATGTCCCTTCTCACAGCAGTTAAAACATCTCCCCTTAGCTGGCTTCTTTACTCCTCCATCTCCCTTTAACCTTCCTTTGCCCTTGGCAACACTTGAGTTCACTTGCTTTTGGTCTTTTGCCTTCTTCTTGTTCTTACCACCTTTTGGCTTAGAAGAAGAGGAAGGACCTTTTGCCATCAAGGCTTGACTTTGTTGCCCCAATATCCCCTCTGCTGAGACCAAAGCTTGCAACAGATCGGGCAACGTTAACTTTTGATTGTTCATTTGGTAGTTCAGCCTGGACTGTTCAAAGCTTTTCAGCAGAGAGTGGAGTATGAAATCGATCTGGGTCTTGATGTTATATTCAGTGCCAAGTACCTCAAGCTTATTGAGGTGAGCCATCATCTGGAGAATGTGCTCCCTTACGGGCGTTTCCTCCACCGTTTTAATGGAGAGCATGTCCCTCATGGTGATCTGATGAGCCACATGATTCTGATGTTGGAATAGAGCCAAAGAAGTGTTAGAAATCGTTCACACAGATGTATGTGGTCCAATGTCAATCAAAGTAAGAGGAGGTTATGAGTACTTCGTCACCTTCATTGATGATTACTCAAGGTACGGCTATATTTTCCTTATGAACCATAAATCTGAGACCTTTGACAAATTCAAAGAATTTAAGGCTCAAGCAGAGAATCATAGGGAAAAACGTATCAAGTCTCTACGATCTGATCGTGGAGGCGAGTACCTCAATGATGAGTTCTTGAACTACTTGTCAGATGAAGGGATTGTATCCCAGCTAACTGCACCTGGAACCCCTCAACAAAACGGGGTTGCAGAGCGAAGAAACATAACTCTTTTAGAAATGGTTAGATCAATGATGAGTTATGCGGATCAACACAAGTCGTTCTGGGGTCACGCCTTGGAAAAGCGGCTTATATTCTGAACTTGGTGCCATCCAAGTCGGTTCCCAAAACTCCCAAAGAATTGTGGACCCAGCGAAGCCCGTTTTTGAGACACGTGAGAATTTGGGGGTGTCTGGCCTACGTGTTGGACAAGGAAGCCGACAAATTGGACCCTCGATCAGAATTAAGGTTGTTTATAGGATACCCCAAGGAAACAAAGGGTGTATGTTCTATGGTCCCGAAGATCAAAAGGTGGTCATAAGAACCCACTTTAGATTTTTGGAAGAAGACTATATGAACGAAAGAAAGCCCAGAAGTGAGATTACCTTAAATGAGCTTAGAGGGCTAACCTCAGTGCCAACTGTACAAGATGACATACCAAACGACACACTTACACAACCGAAACCTCGACGTAGTGGGAGGGTTGTGAGACAACCCGAGAGATTCATGGGGATAGGAGAATCCTCAGACTTAGTCGGTCAAGATGAATCAGACCCACCCATGGACTTACGACGAGGCAATCCAAGACAAGGCTGCGGTTTCTTGGCAAACAGCAATGGGAGCCGAAATGGGTTCTATGTATCATAACAGAGTGTGGGAGCTAGTCGAACCACTTAATGGGGTCAAACCCATTGGCTGCAAGTGGGTATACAAGAGGAAAAGAGGACCGGACGGGAAGGTGGAAACTTTTAAGGCAAGGCTTGTGGCGAAAGGTTATATTCAGAAAGAAGGGATCAACTATGAGGAAACCTTTTCACCTGTAACAATGCTCAAGTCCATCTGAATTCTCTTGACGATTGCTGCGCATCTCGACTTTGAAATCTGGCAAATGGATGTCAAGACGGCTTTCCTTAACGGAAATCTTGAAGAAGAAATCTATATGCAACAACCCCAAGGCTTCATTGAAAAAGGCCAAGAACATCTAGTTTGTAAGCTCAATAAGTCCATTTACGGACTCAAACAAGCATCCAGATCTTGGAACCAATGTTTTGATCATGTAATAATTCTTATGAGTTTGATCAAAATGAATACGAAAGTTGTGTGTACAAGAAGCGTGTCGGAACTGCATTGGTATTCTTAGTACTATCGAGAGGCGATATTACGCTCATCGGAGACGATGTAAAGGTATTGTCAGACGTAAGGGCATGGCTTTCAAAACAGTTTGATATGAAGGACTTAGGGGAAGCCGGACATGTCCTTGGGATCAACATCACTCGAGATCGCAAGAAAAAGATGATAGGCTTATCGCAAGCTTCATATATATATAGAATTTGTCTTGAAGCGATTCAAAGATGAGGATTCCAAGAAAGGCTTCGCACCTTTTCGGCATGGAATACATCTATCAAGGATATGTGCCCTAAGACACAAAAAAGAGATAGATGACATGAAAGTCATTCCTTATGCTTCAAATTGCCGGAAGCCTTTATGTATGCAATCTCACAGACGAGACCGGATATCGCTTTCTTTGTTGGCATGGTGGCAAGATATCAAAGTAACTTGGGAAAAAGAGCATTGACGACGATTAAAAAACATCTCGAAGTATCCGAAAAGAACTTGGGATAGAATGTTAATTTATCAGTCGATAGTCTAATCCCCATCCGGTTACCGCGGATTTCGGATTTCCAATCGGACTTAGACTCAGAAAATCTACCTCCGGTAGTGTGTTTTGCATGGGGAGGAGCCATGACATGGAGAAGCGTTAGCTATGTAAATGCATCCCCAATTCTACCATGGGCGGAATCGTGGCTATGGAGGCGGGCGAAAAAAAGCGGTTTGGCTCAAGAACTTCCTAGTGGACTTGGATGTAGTTCGAATTTGCCAAAGACAATCACTATTTATTGTGATAATGCTTAGGAGCGATTTGCAAATTCAAGGGAACCAAGAGCCCACAAGACCAGCAAACACATTGAAAGGAAATACCATCTTATACGAGAAATCGTTAAGAGAGGAGATATAGAGGTGGCAAAAATCATGTCAGAAGACAACCTAGCAGATCCATTCATAAATGGTCTGCCTCAGAATACATTCGAGAGACATGTGGAAGGAATGGGTGTCAAGACCGTTGCCAATCTGCTTTGAGTATAAGTGGGAGATATTATTAGGTTCGTGTAGGTGACATTAGATGTCATGAATTAGGAACTACACGAGATGTGCTGTAGTATACTTAAAAGCAGACTTTGAGTATAAGTGGGAGATTTTTGGGGTTATACTGGAAAGTATGCTTTTACTTTGTATAACCAAACTGAATTTTCTGTCTTATTTACTGAAATAAATTATTTATCACTGATGCTTTAAATATCATTGAATGTTACGTATATTTATTGCATAATTGTTTAATAATCAGTACGCGTTACATTGTAGTTAATTTAGTGATACCATATCACAGAAGATTAAATTAACAGTCCCTTGTAACTAAAAGTACGCGGTTCACGACCTAGATGGAAATGAACAATCCATCGTGAAAGGTTGAAGTGTAAGGCTCAGATTGGCTTGTCTTGACCAAAAGATTACACTAGTGCATGACTGATGCACTGAACAGGACCTACAGGAGGACAAATTCTTCAGCACTGAACCAGGAAGAATTAGACCTCAGTGGTTTGTTATTTCTTAATTTTCGTCCCTTAAATAGGATCGTGTGTGGTTAGTGATTATTGCTTTGACTTATGACGGGTAGAGAATCAATGAGATTCAATACATTATATCTTGGGCAATATTACTGGTCACATGCGATTGCTATGATTTAATCCGAAGAATCGTGTGCGAGTACGCTCGTTTGATTTGCCCCCTTGGGAGGTTCATAAAATTTATCATACCAAATCTTGCAAGTGGAATTTGTTTCCGGTATGGATAATAATGTTGAACCGTTCCTTGACCAAGGACAAAAGATGTTAATTAATGGAAAGCTATTTCAGTGGCTTGAATTAATTAATGGGCTAGATAATCTTAAACACGGGAAATAATATATGGGAGCCATATTAACAGTAATATGAGTTAAGATGGATAGTGTAATATTAATTATGTAGTGGGATTAATTAATATTTATGGGCTTGAATAATATTGTGGCTCAATATTGAAAATTCAAAGTCCATTAGAAGGTCCAATCTTAATTCTCCTAAAGGCCCCTCAAGTGGCCCAAACATAATGTCCAATAATTGAAAAAGGTGTTTAAAATAAAATAAATGTTGCTTATTTTTAAATTTTTTCGAAAATTATGAATAGAAGAGGGAGAAAGATTTTCTTTGAATTTTGTTATGGAATGAGGATAAGTATTCTTGGAATACAAGATTATCTCATTAAATTCAAGAAATCTCCCACTTGGCCATTTATAATGATATTTTCGAAAATACCATAACATAAGGAAGAGGAGATTTTATTTGGGAGATATTTTGGGAAATAGAATATATTGGATATATTCAAGATTGGTTCTTGAAGAAGAAGCAAGGAAATTTCCCAAAGACCCAACATCCCCAATATTTTCGTCCCCCCTATAATTATAAATAGGGGATGAATTTTTCATCCCCATGTGCAATTCCATGTGTTGGAAAAATTAGAAATCCACAAAGGTGGTGCAACATAATTTTATTTTTCCTTTTGTTAAATTGTTCGCGAGTTCCTTCCACCGGATTGTTGAACAAGGGCAAGGGAATACTTGAGAAGACCTTTTGGTGTGTTCGTGTGAACGGGATCCATCTTCTCAACGGTTGTCACTCCGAGAGGTTAGTTTACGTAAACTCGTAGTAATTCTGCATGCGTAGGATTTACGTGAACTAATTGTATGCATGATTGGTTGTTGAATTATTATTTGAATTAATATAGGATTAATTCATGCTAGTAATAATAGTTAGAATTAAATTTGTATTTAAATATTCAACCCGAATAGATCCGGGCAATTAATTCCCCAACAACGGATTCTTGTCAAACGGCAATGGAAGCCGAGATGGGTTTTGTGGATCATAATAAGGTGTGGGAGCTAGTCAAACCACTTAATGGGGTCAAGCTCATTAGGTGCAAGTGGGTATACAAGAGAAAAAGAGGACCGAACGGGAAGGTAGAAACCTTTAAGGCTAGACTTGTGGCAAAAGGATACACTCAGAAAGAAGGGATCGACTATGAGGAGACCTTTTGGCATGTAGCCATACTTAAGTCCATTTGTATTCTCTTGTCGATAGTTGCGCACCTCGATTTTGAGATCTAGCAAATGGATGTCAAGACAGTTTTCCTCAACGGAAGATTTGAAGAAGAAATCTATATGCAACAACTCGAAGGCTTCATTGAAAAAAGCCAAGAACAACTAGTTTGCAAGCTCAAGAAGTCCATTTATGGACTAAAGCAAGCGTTGCATGCTTGGAACCAATGTTTTGATCAGGTTATAAAGTCTTACGGGTTTGATCAAAACGAGCTCGAAAGTTGTGTGTATAAGAAGCGTGTCAGAACTGCATTGGTATTCTTAGTACTATACGTAGACGATGTAAAGGTATTGTCGGACGTAAGGGCATGGCTGTCAAAACAGTTTTATATGAAGGACTTAGGGGAAGCCGATCACATCCTTAGGATTAAAGTCACTCGAGATCGTAAGAAAAAGATGATAGGCTTATCGCAAGCTTCATACATAGACACTGCCTTGAAGCGATTCAGCATGCAAGATTCCAAGAAAGGTTTTGTACCTTTCAGACATGGAATACATCTATCCAAAGAAATCTGCCCGAAGACGCAAAAGGAGATAGATGACATGAAGAGTGTTCCTTATGCTTCGGCTGTCGGAAGTCTCGTGTATGCAATGCTGTGCACGAGGCCAAATATCTGCTTCGCCGTTAGAATGGTTGCAAGATATCAGAGTAATCCGAGGAAAGAACATTGGACTGCAGTTAAAAACATTCTAAAGTACCTGAAGAGAACTCGAGATAGAATGTTGGTTTATCGCGATAGAATGTTGGTTTATCAGTCAAACAGTCTGATTCCCATCGGTTACATGGACTCGGATTTCCAATCAGACTTAGATTCCAGAAAATCTACCTCGGGTAGTGTGTTTTGCAATGGGGGAGGAGCCATGACATGGAGAAGCGTTAAGCATAAATGCATCGCAGATTCTTCTATGGAAGCCGAGTATGTAGCTGATTGTGAAGCAGCAAAGGAAGCGGTTTGGCTCAAGAACTTCCTAGTGGACTTGGACGTAGTTCCAAATTTGTCCAGCATAATCACGGTTTATTGTAATAATGCCGGAGCAGTTGCAAATTCAAGGGAACCAAAGCCCACAAGGCCAGCATACACATTGAAAGGAAATATCATCTTATACGAGAAATCATTAAGAGATGAGATATAGAGGTGGCAAAGATCGCATCAGAGGATAACCTAGCAGATCCATTCACAAAGTGTCTGCCTCAAAATAGATTCGAGAGACATGTGGAAGGAATGGGTGTCAAGACCGTTGTCAATCTGCTTTGAGTATAAGTGGGAGAGATATTATTAGGTTCGTGTAGGTGACATTAGATGTCACGTAGACTCTACACGAGACGTGTTGTAGTATACTTAAAAGCAAACTTTGAGTATAAGTGGGAGATTGTTGGGGTTATACTGGAAAGTATGCTTTCTACTTTGTATAACCAGTCTGAATCTCTGTCTTATTTGCTGAAATAAATTATTTATCACTGTTGCTTTAAATATCATTGAATGTTACATATATTTACTGCATTACTGTTCAATAATTAGTATGTGTTACATTGTAGTTAATTTAGTGATACTAGATCACAGAAGATTCAATTAACAGTCACTTGTAACTAAAAGTACAGAATTCACAACCTAGATGGAAATGAACAATCCATCGTGAAAGGTTGAAGTGTAAGTCTCAGATTGACTTATCTTGACCAAGAGATTGCACTAGTGCATTATGATGCGCTGAAGATGACCTACAGGAGGATAAATTGTTCAGTACTGAATGTAGAAGAATTAGACCTCAGTGGTTAGTTATTTCTTAATCTCTGTCCCTTAAATAGGATCGTGTGGAATTAATAACTATTGCTTTCACTTATGATGGGTAATCAATGTGATTCAATACCTTATATCTTGAGCAATATTATTAGTTACATGACGATTGCTAAGATTTAATACGGAGAATTGGTTTGCAAGTGCATCTTGTTTGATTTGTCCCCTTGGGAGGCTCAGAAGTTTTATCATACTAAATCTTGCAAGTGGAATTAGTTTTCGGTATGGATAATAATGTTGAGTCGTTCCTGAATCAAGGAAAAAGATATTGATTAATGTGAAGCTATTTCAGTGGCTTAAATTAATTAATGGACTAGATAATCTTAAACAAGGGAAATAATAACCGGGAGCCATATTATTGTAATATGGGTTAAGATGGATAGTGCAATATTAATTATGTAGTGGGATTAATTAATATTTATGGGCTTGAATAATATTGTGGCTCAATATTGAAAATTCAAGGTCCATTGGAAGGTCCAATCTTAATTCTCCTAAAGGCCCCTCAAGTAGCCAAAAGATAAAGTCCAATAACTGAAAAATGTGTTTAAAATTAAATAAAATATTGTTGCCTATTTCCTATATTTTTCGAAAATAAATAAATAAAAGAGGGAGAAAGATTTTCTTTGAATTTTGTTATGGAATGAGGATAAGCATTCTTGGAATACAAGTTTATCTCATTAAATTCAAGAAAACTCTCACTTGGCTATTTATTTGTGTTTTTCAAAAATTATGAATTAAATAATGAATGAAAGATTTTCTTGATTTTCTTGAAAATATATTATGGAAGATATGTATTCTTGGAATACAAGAATATCTCATAAGTTCAAGAAGATCTCAATCTTGAAAATCTTGGCCCTTATTTTTTCAAAAATATCCATAACAAGAGGAGGTGAGATTTTTGTGGAATATTTTAAATATGGAGAAAAGAATATATGAGATATTCAAGATTTCTTGGAGATCAAGAAAAAAAAAATCCCATCTTATTTCTCACCAAAATTTCGACCACCACCCCTTATTATAAATATGGGGTGAATTTTTCATCCTCATGCAATTCCATGTGTTGAAAAAAATTAGAAATCCACAAAGATGGTGCAACATAATTTTATTTTTCCTTTTGTTAATTGTTCGCGAGCATCTTTTCACCGGATTGTTGAACAAGGACGAGGGAATAATTGAGAAGGCTCTTTAGGTTTGTTCGTGTGAACGGGATATCCATCTTCTCAACGGTTATCACTCCGAGAAGTTAGTTCACGTAAACTCCTAGCAATTCCGCATGCGTAGGATTTATGTGATTTAATAAATATGCATGATTTGTTGTTGAATTATTATTTGAATTAATATAGGATTAATTCATGCTAGTAATAACTGTTAGAATTAAATTTGTATTTAAATTTTTATCCCGAATAGATCCGGGCAATTAATTCTCCAAAACTCCACTCTCGACTCTTCTCGTGGAACCACTCCACTCTCCGCGACAGCGACGACGAATCTGTGTGATGCGACGACGACAACGCCTCCACGAAACTCGACGGTTCGTCCTATTTCACTGTTTGTTATTTTCTTTTTGAATTTTTTGTTCGCCAATAAGCTTGGGTGTTTTTGTGATGAGAAGGCTTAATTTCTTGCGATTTTGCGGTTTTCAATTTTGGTTTTTGTTATGGTTAAAATTTGCGAAGGTTTCATTATTGCGGTTCGACGATGAAGGTTGAAGGTTTCATTATTGTGATTTTTGTTATGGATAAGATGAAGGTTGAAGGTTTCATTATTGCAGTTTTTGCGGCTTCATTATAAATACAACTCCATAATTGATTAAGATGAAGGTTGAAGGTTTTTTGGTATAACAGTGACACTTTTTTGGAATAACAGTGATACTTTCCTCCATTAGTGAAACTTCTCATATTCAAAAGTCATGGTACGTATTATTAACAATGTTTTCATTTAATTATGCAGATCTTCATTCCGGTCTGGTTATGCAACCACTAAAATGTTGTTTGTCTTCAATCATGTTGATGAAAAAGCACAATACTTGGATAACATAAAATATCAACCTAGACTTAATGATTTCTTTGAGTGTGTTCAAATTCTTGTAAGCTTTCTGTTGTTCTTACCTTTTGTTTTAGTTTATATAACAGTGAGTTTTATAGCAAATAGCGATAGTTAATTTGAATAACAAGTGAGAGTTTTTATGAATAACATTGAGAATTTTACTTAGTAACAGTGAGAGTTTTACTTAGTAATAGTGATAATTGTTTTGCATAAAAGTGAGAGTTTTACTAAATAAAAGTGATAGTTTTACTGAATAATAGTGAGAGTTTTACTTAGTAATAGTGAGAGCTTTTGTGAACAAAAGTTGAACCTTTTTTTCTTCACTTTTTTATTTTTTTATTTTTTTTTTTTTTTTTTTAGCAATCACAAATGTCTTTGTTTCTTCAATCAAGGAATCACTCAAAAGGCAAAGATGTCTCGAACTTTAAATTTGAAAATGTGAAATTTCGATGGCAAACAACTAAGCATGATGACGATTGCGGTGTGTACTTGATGCATAATCTTCAGAATTTTGATGGTGCAATTTAAACATCTCCGAATATGACAAAGGTAAGTTTGTTTTTCTAATTTATTTAGTTTCCAACTTTTAATGTTAAGTCTTTCTACACTGATATTAAAATTTTCTTATAAAATTATTATGATTGAAAAAGTTTAAGTGATGTTTCGAAATTAAAGGTAAAAATAAAATATCACACATATATTGTTACTTGCTTAGTAACCTGATGCAGCAGGTTAAATGACCAATTTCAAAAGTTTTGAAAACCTACAGGACCAAAATCAAAAAGTCAAAACGATCGGGACCAAATTCAAAACGATGCAAAGTTATTGAACTACAAAAATTTAATCCGCTATTATACTTATAAATTGATATCATTACTCATATAAATTAATATAAATAACATTTAATGTTGTGATATTAGTTTATAAATGTAATGACATTAATTGATAAATATTGTAGTATTAATTTAAAAATATATAAATTTCGTAAAACAAATTTTACTTGGAGACTTAGTGTGTGTTTGTAAGCACTAGTATCTTTAAAAAAATGATATTAAGTGATTTTTGTAGCAAAATGAAAAATAAGGAGCGTTTTAAAATAAGGTGATTTTAAGAAGTGATTAAAGATAAATGTGTTTGCAAAATAAGTGCTTTAATAAAGGTATTGGGTAATATTTTCTTGGGAGATGTGTAGAAGTGCTTAAGGAGAAGTCAAAAGCTAGAAATTATTGTTTGACCAAAAGAACTAATAAGCACTTAAAATAGTAGTTGCAAACATGTTTTATGTTTTAAGTGTTTAAAAAAAAAAACACTTTTAGTTTTGCTATGGAGTTTGCAAACGAGACCTTATAAACCAATAGAGACTTCATAACATAATTACCGAAGAAGAAATAACACCGTGTTATTTCTTCTTCGGTAGAGCCGGCAAACTGGGCCGCCCGGCCCGGCCCGACCCAGCCTATCAGGCCAAGTCATGTTCATGGACTGGGACGGGCCGGCCCATCATCTAATCGGGCCTACAGAAATGGAGCCCAGCCCAGCCCAGTATGGGCTCACTAGCCCATGGGCCAGCCCTACCCATGATTTCTTTTTTAATATTTCATTTACTTTATAAAATTAATAATGCCTGCAGATTTCCTTATATATAAAAAATGCAAAGTTATGAATCTGATCAACAGAAACATTAATAAAGAGTATATGCAGTATTAGTTGGCTGAATAAAAACTTATAGAAATGTGTAGCACTTTTGTTTGTTTACTCTGATTAGCAATATTGTGTCGTTTTAATTTTGTAGTTTACGCAGTTACCAAATTCTTGTTTATTAGCCTAAAACTGCTTGATTGGAGGACATAATATGATGAAAAAATAAACAGAGCATGGTATCCACTTATTTCCAGTGTTTTCATAACCGAACCGGTGAAAAGTTACAAATGAGAATGACAGTTCAACGTTAAATTGAATATTTTTTTTTATTTTTTTACATTAAAAATAAATATTTATTTATAAAATATTAAAATTATACTAATTTTAACTTATAAATCTTATATTAAAATAAATACAATTTTTGTATTCGGAGATGATTCACTGGATTAATTCCACACAATATGATTAAAGAGATTAAATGAAATTAATGACTTGTGAATGAATTTATTTGAGAGAAAATGATATTGAGATATAAACAATAACATTATATAGAGACGTTTAGAAAAAAATAATAAAAAAATAAAAAAAAGTGATTTAATAAATAATAAAAATAATAAAATCGAATTAACCGTTTTTAAAGAGTAATTGGACCGGCGACATGAGCGGTTTACGGTTCGACCGGTTCAACCGGGCGGTTCAACCGGTTTTTGAAAACACTGCTTATTTCTACCTAAAAAGTTACAAATGAGATGAAAACTATTTGAATTCATATTTTTTTTTAAAGATATTGTTTTTTTTTTTTTGGTTTCACGAATTGTATTTTTTAATTCACTATTCACTAATCCTGTGATTATTTAATATTTACTTTAACTTAACTTCTAAAATTAAAATAATAATAATAATAATAATAATGGTTGGGCTAGTCGGGCGATCTGTGGCCCGTCGGGCCAAATTTGCCCAAGCCCATTAGACCCGCGGGCCAAATGAGCCGGGCCAAATAGGTCCGGCTCTTTTTGGGCCTCTAATTTTCGAGTCTAGCGCATACTTGGGCTCGGGTAGGTCAGGCCGGGCCAAATTACCCGGCTCTACTTATAATTCATAATTTGATTGACGGTCAATACGTGGTCACTCATTGATATGAATCATTACATGGAACAAAGGATGATTCTTTTTTTTTTTTTGAAGGCTCACAGCACAAGAATTACAGAGAAGTGTGCTTTTGAGCGAAAGACAAGATATGTCTAGGAATTTCATCTCCAACCCAAGCTTGAGGGATGGGAGATTTCGTAGTCATTTTAGCCAGGTTATGCGCTTCAATGTTATTATTGCGCGGGCAATATCGAATTCCCGTCACTTGGGAATTCCGTATCAGATTTTGGGCAGCAAGGATCAGGCTCTCCTCATGCCCCTTATAGGGAGTATCTGAGTAAATGACATTGATAGCTTCTCTTGAATCCGGCAAGATTGTGATAGTCTCTCGAGAGGTCGTGTTCCAGTAGGAGATCCCATCCATGATGGCAATAATTTCAGCAGCAAGGATCGATCCTGGTGGTTTGATCTTGTGATACCCGGCAGTGTGGGGGTTTCTCTCCTTGTCCAGTATAAAGAAGCCTACTGCAAAGGCCTTGGATGATTCTTTGTAGGTTGCGTCTACTTTCATAATGAAGTTATCCTGGGTAATATCTGTGTAGTATACCGACTCCGAGTTGGGGGCCGGGTTGATTCCGAGTTTGAGATTTTCCTTTTCGTAGTGAAACTGCTCCAGGAATGCCTTAGTCCAGCTAGCATGGACTCTCCGCCTTAGATGAGTTTCGCCTTTAGAGTGTAGAAAGTCACATATCTCTTTCCAAACTCCCCACATCTTTGTGGCCACTTGTTCCAGTTCACCCTCGTCCAGGGTAAGAATAAGATGGATGGCCAGGCTATCATCTGAGATTCCTCTCGCTTTCTTTATAAGAGGCCACCACTTCGTTTTGTTCCAAGCATTTTTCACTCCCTGACAAAAGAAAAGCACATGATTAGTATTCGCAATAGAATGTCCACATACCGTGCACCTGGGGTTACACGGAACGTGATGAGCAGCAAGGTTAGCTTCAGCAGCAATCGCGTTATGGGCTGTTTTCCACAGGAAGATTCGGACTTTGGGGGGGATGTTCAGGTTCCATATTGTGGACCAAAAGGTATGAGTCTTGCTGGATGAAGTTATATCACTACTGTCGGAATTGGAGGGAGTTGTGTGAGTGTTCCAATAAGCAGATTTGATAGTAAAGAGACCTTTTTTTGTGTAGCGCCATAAACGAGAGTCGAATTGGCCCTGTTGATCTATGGGGATTTTTTTAATAGCTTGTGCTTCATGACTGGGAAAAAGGTTATCGATTCTCAACTGGTCCCATTCATGAGAAGGAGTGATGAGTTCATGTACTTTGATGTTGTTGACAAATGTGGAGCTGGATGTGATCTTTCCGGTGGAGAGTTCAGAAACCCAACGATCATTTGTAAAGTGCACCTTATGTCCATCGTGAATTTTCCAAAAGAGACCCTCGGCAATGGTTGGTTTGCTCCACATTAATGACCTCAAAATATAAGAAGGGTTTGACCCTAGGGTGGCTTCCATTATGTCAGTGTGTTTGAAGTATCTGGCTTTCAAAACTTTAGCAACCAGGGAGTCCGGGTACATGATGATTCTCCAGATTTATTTTGCAAGGAGCGCTTTATTGAAAGTGACCAAATCCCGAAAGCCCATTCCTCCATCCCTCTTAGATTTGGTAAGCAATTTGCAATCCTTCCAATGAATCCTCTTGTCCTCCTGGTTACCTCCCCACCAGAATCTAGCACTCATCGATTCTATTTCCCCACAAATGGAAGTGGGAATCCTGAAGCACGACATGACATAGGTTGGTATAGCTTGGATAATGGATTTTAGGAGGATCTCACGTCCTCCTTCCGTGAAGAACTTATTTTTCCAACACCCCATCTTTTTTGAGACTTTCTCTCTTAAGTAGCCAAACTGTAGTCTTTTGCTCTGGGTAGAGAAGGTAGGGAGACCAAGATACAGGTCATGGCCTTGGCAAATCTGAATTTGGAGGCTAACTTTGACCGAATCGATATTGGCCTGGGTTTTATTCTTGTTAAAGGTAATGGCGGACTTGTCAAAATTGATAAGTTGGCCCGATGCTTTTTCATAATCTTTAAGGCATTTTTTAACTGTCAGCACGTCCCTTCTGTTAGCCTTAAAGAAAATCAAGCTATCATCTGCAAAGAAAAGATGAGTGATAATCGGGCTTCCCCTGGCAACCCTGACCCCAGTGATATTTCCTACTAACGCATTGGCGTTGGGTACTGAGGAGAGGCTTTGAGCCACCACCACAAAAAGGAACGGGGATAGGGGGTCTCCTTGTCGAAGTCCCCTGGAAGGCATGACTTTTCCCGAGATGTTGTTGTTTACTCGGAAAGAGTAGGAAGGAGAAGTGACACATTCCATGATAAGATTAATCCACTTTGTGTCAAAGCCCATTCGAATCATTACTTTTTCAAGGTAGCTCCATTCAACTCGGTCGTAGGCCTTACTCATGTCCAGTTTAAGAGAAGTATAACCTTGTTTACTCTTGTTGTTTCTGAGCCAATGCATGCATTCGTACCCCAGGATAACGTTGTCCGAAATCAGACGACCCAGTATGAACGCACTTTGGTTAGGGTCAATAAGAGATCCAAGGACCCTTCGGAATCGGTTAGTAATAGCTCTGGCCACAATTTTATAGGAGACATTACAAAGACTGGTCGAGCGATAATCTTTCAGTGATTTTGGCTCATTGACCTTAGGAATAAGGGTAATATTCGTCGGATTTTGATCGTACAACCCCTGTACTCCATTAAGAATTCTGAGGCACCCCAAAGTGATATCCTCCCCGATTTCCCCCCAGGCATTTTGAAAAAATAGAGCTGTAAAGCCGTCTGGCCCGGGGGCTTTAGAGGGGTTTAAATCAAAAAGAGCTTTCCTAACCTCCTCCCCCGAGAAGGGGTTCGTCAGGAATCTGTTCATTTCTTCTGTAACCGAAGGGCGGATCGAGTCAGTGATGACTCTTATATCCTCCTCGGAGGGATTCTGGGAGCTGAAAAGTTTACTATAGAAGCCTTCAACGGTTTCCTCAATCTTCTTCTGTTCCGTTTGGAGAATTCCATCATCATCGAGGATTGACCTAATAGTATTTTTCTTTCTTCAATCTGAGGCCATCTTATGACAGAAAGAGGTATTTCTGTCTCCGGAGTTAAGCCAATTAACTCTGGATCGTTGTTTCCAATGGGTTTCCTCTTGGAAGAGAAGTTTCTCCAACCGATTCTCAATAAAATTGATCTTTGGTCGGTCAAAACCGTGATCTTCATTATTCAAGAGTTTATTAAGAAGGGCACGAGTATCTTTGATTTGTCTTCCAAGATTACCCATAGAGCTCTTGGACCAGAATTTAAGGGACTCGGCCACTTTCGTTAATCTATCCCCCAACCCAGTGGAATTAGAGGAACCCTTCCAACTATTGATCACAATGTTTTTATACTCCTCTTCGAAGATCCATTTGTGTTCAAATTTAAACGAAGAAAGGGCGGTACTGGATATAGATTGATTATTACTATGTAATTTCAAAAGTATAGTCCGATGATCCGAGCCATAAAAATCAAGATTAACGGATAGAGCATCCGGAAACGTGGTAAACCATGAGTTGTTTGCCGCAAAACGGTCCAGTCGGGCCAAAATGTTGTGATCTCCCGATCTCATTTTATTCCAAGTAAATTTTGGACCCGTAGTTTTTACATCATAAAGATCAACTCGGCTTAGACCCGATTGAAATGCAGTCATATATTTACAGGAACGGGCAATGCCACCATGTTTTTCCTTTTCATAACGGATTTCATTGAAATCACCTCCTACTAGCCAACTTTCAGAGGGATTAGAGTGAGTTCTTGAGATTTTATCCAACAATTCCCATGAAAGGTGGCGGAGGTTAAGGTTTGGGTTTCCATAAAAGCCCGTAAAGTACCATTTTTTACAATCGAAGATAATCGAACAATCAATATGGCCATGCGAGTAGGACAAAATAGAAACATAGAGTTTATCATTCCAAAATAAAACCAGACCACCACTCTTGACTATTGATTCAACACAGAAACAACTAGCGAAATTGAGACGCGTACGAAGTTTAGAAACACCAAACTTAGACAATTTAGATTCGGAAATAAAAACCAGATCGAGGGATTGGTCGAGGATAAGTCGTTGAAGATTCTTGAATGCCCGTTGTCCCCCGAGGCCACGGGCATTCCAGCATATGCAACTCATGGCTGGTGGCGGGGTTGAGCCGAGTCAACCTCCGCCAAAACAACACTGTTGGTCTGTGATGGGTCTTTGGTCTGGGACAGCTCCTTCTTCCCGTCTCCCGATTAACGCCAAAACCAGTGATGAATCTATAAAATTGGGAAGAACACCGGTTAAAATAAACCCGAAACTGGCCGAATCCGCTACCGGCGGTCAGAATTGTCTCCCCGACCAGCACAGATGCTTGGGGAGGAAGAGCTCACCGCCTTAAAGCGAGAGAAAAAATTACAAAAACTTTGCAAGGAAATAAAATTGAGAAGAATGCAGGTTGAAATAAACCCGGAGCTGGCCGAATCCACCAACGGCGGTCGGAGTTGTCTCACCGACAAGCACATATGCTTGGGGAGGAAGAGCTCACCGCCTTAAATCGAGAGAAAAAATCGCTGGGGATTTTTCTGATTTGGGAGGCAATCTAATGCCTTGATTGTTCACAGTTTTGAGGGGCTTGAGGGTTTAAACTTTTGTAACAGTGTTTCCAAACCTTCTATTTAATTAATTGATGATGGAAGGAGACGGATGAAAGGAGGAGGCAAAAACACGCAAAGAGACGGATGTTAGCGACGGCGGTGCGAAGAGATAAATGGTCACTACGGCGGCACGAGGAGATGAACAGTCACGACGGCGTCGGGAATCCGTCAATGGTGAAAGGAATTGAAGGAGGAGGAAGCTAGAAGGTTCCTCTTTTGTTGTACATCGGCGTATAGACGTCACTAGGGTACAGGGGAGAGAGATGTTCAGGGGAAGAGAGAATTGGGGACCTTGAAACCCACACGGTTCTTCAATTTCAATCTTTGAGAATACCAAGTGATCCGCACGGAGGCGGCAGGAAGAACCGCAAGGCGGTGGCAGATTAGATCTCACAAAGGAGCGGGAAAAAACAGCACGTAGGCGGCAGGGATGTCCGCGCGGCGGCGAAGGAAGACCTCAAAAGGAGCAGAGTGGTGGATAATACCAAGTATACTAGTTATAACAGTGGACGGCGGCAGGAGGAAGGAGAGGGGAACGGCGGCAGTGGACGGCCCTAGTTTCTGATTCAAGCACACGCACAAACAACATTAAATCCTTAATCATAATTACCGAAGAAGAAATAACACCCCCATCCCCCGGACAAATTGGACAAATTATAGTCGGTCGATAAAGTCATTTCGTGTGGATTGATGACAAATATTACTTCTTTTTTTTTTTTATCGAGCAAAAAGAATTTTATTAAATCACGATGAAAACGCGGGTATTAAAGAATACCATGAAACAGTTCGGAACACATAAAACATCTGCTAACATCCTAAAATTTTGTTAGAATTTGTGAGCCACTCATTAAAAACAAAATTACACAAAGGCGAGTATTTAACCAAGAACCAACTCCAAAATCTACTTTTATTTCTATACACCAATTGATTTATCCACTAAAATATATTTTTAAACAATATTTATTGTTTTAATTACCCATTGCAATTTCAAGTTCTCAACTGAATTATTATAACATTTTAATTTTTAAGTAAGTTGTAACGTTTAGGGGTTGTGACTTGTAAGAGATTAAAAGTCCATTTTATTTTACATATTAATTAAATTTTTTTTTAATAAACCGCAATCTTTACATTATTTATTAAAAATTCGATTGTGTATAATGGTGCAATTTAAATTCCATTAATAGAATATTTACGAGTTTGAATCACAAATGATCTCATAACTATAACTTCAAATAGATATAGTATTATAAAAAAAAATTATCGTCGATTTAATCTCAATAACTTTGACAATGTTCAATTTTAGTCTCAAATCGATCGAAACAACGTCGTTGTGACGTTTCAATTTGAGACTTTGTTGTGACTGGGCTACCATGTGGCGTCCAGTCACAATATCAACCGGAAAGCCCCAAATTTGAGACTAAAATTGGACATTGTTAAAGTTATTATGATTAAATCGACGATAAAAAAATACTTATAGGACTAAATTTATTTAAAGTCAAAATTATAGGACCATTTGTTGTTCAAACTTGAATATTCACCCTAAAAGCCCTTATAAGACGAATGATATCATTAATTTGTATTAATTTTGATGTTCTACTCTATGTTTCATATCTTGAATATATACATTTGGAACATTAAAATGATATCCAACAAATCATTATATCCACGTGTAACACCAAGTGAAACACGAAAGGTGGAAGAGAGAAATCGAACTGCTTATAAGTAGGATTGTTTGTAGACAAAGTGCAGGGTGAACAAGTTTCACATAAAGAATCCATGAAACTAGTTAATGAACACGACTTATATTATTAAAGAGTATTAGTTGTGATAAGTGAAGGGTATGATTTATTACTAACAAAAAAATATTATTCGTGAAATAGAACAAAATATAAAATATATAAATAAAGAGATTAAATTAATTAAATAAATTTATTTAAATGATTGTGTGAACCTTGCATATATGGCGCGTCATATAAGTTGTGGACAATAAGTTTGTGCGCAGGTGTTTTTGCCCACCTATAGACTTATGATCAAATCAGTTAAAAATATAATTTACATTACAAAAAAATATTAATCATAATAATTGGATGTCGGGTTTATAAATATGAAACCAAATTCACTCTTGAGCAAGTTTCAAGTTTTCAACTAGACAAAGTCTCATGTGCAACTGGTGTACGGATTTAAAATTTGTGCACTCGCCCCAACTCTACTCATGTATTCAGAGAACATATCTAATATATTTAATGGGTCAAATATTTTTTTAAATGTGTCATTCTATTACATGATTGCATGGTACACTTGGGTGCACAGGAGACTCACTCTACTCTTGTTTATTTTTAAAAAACAATAATAAGGAGGATTGGTTCAAATCAGCCCTTACACGTATTTCCACGCAATGGGGCCCGCTCTTAATCATAGTTTTCCCACACCATATAAAGCACAAAACACCCCTAATCAAATCAAGATTATTTATGCTTAATCCAAAATCTTTGATTGCCCTAATTATCATTCTAAATTAATTCCCCGCTGTTCATCCCACTTCCAACTGAAAAATCAATTTTTATTACACTATTTCAAATATGTACTGCTAATCTACGTTCAACGATCGAGATTCAAACTTTTTGGGATTAGAAACACCACGCTCTGTCATGAACTGCTTTAATCATGATTCCATTCATTCATAATTTAATAGCAGCAGCATAACTGTATTGATGTTGCTGGGTGGCACGTGTTATAATAACAATAATAATAATAATAATAATAATAATTGAATTAATTAATGGAGGAACATCGACTTGGAAAATTCCTTACGATTTGACACTTCACAAGAAAGAATTGGATTTGGACAATTGCATGACACAAATTTCTGTTCCTTGGAGAAGAATTGTTTGAACACAATTAGCATGTGAGTTATGTGTTTTCTTTACATTATTTTAATTAGTTAATTAGGATATATTGAAATGTGTAGTATTATGATCGATGTATAAATTGTTAAAAAAATGGTGTTGTGTATAGATGAAGATGATGCAGAATTGACTCAATACAAAAAGTTGAGGCAATAGTTGAACTATTTTTCCGTAATACAATATTGCTCCGTGCTCCGGTGCGTAATACAGTAACAATGACAATAGTCCCCAAGATATGACGACTTTAGAATTCACGATCGTTGCATTACGAATCGGAAGCTATCGGCGAACGAACTCGGAGATTCGAAACTTTCTTGACATGACTTTTAATGCAGATCTAGATGCTAGAATGTTTTGTATGCACTAAATGCTTTGTGAATTTTCGAATGACTGAAAATTAAATCTGGGGACTAAATTTATAATAGTTGAAGAGTTGTGGTGTTGTTTGGCGAATGGGTGCAACTTTCTAGACATGATGACTATGGGCCCTCCGATCACGTCTCTTGGATTAGATCAAGATTCAAAAGCTCAGATCGCACCTGTTCGCATGGGCAGTTTTCGCCTTGGTTCGAATCCGACCAACCCATGTTACCGGCCCCAACCCGGATCGACCAATTGCAAACCGTCCAGTCCTGCGACCTGAGTTCGTGGGTTCGATCCCTGCTAGTCGCACCGTGCATGCCTTTTTCTGTCGCGGGTTCCCGGGATCGACTCCCACGAGTTGCACCGCGCGACCCTTTCCTACGTGTTGCGGGTTCGAGCCCCCTGATTTGCAACCACGAGCCACGACCGAGCCTCCTGCCTTCGAAAAAATAAGGCTCCTCAACTCCTCACGACGATGCGAAGTGCGGCTGTAAAACGTCCAATGCGAAGTGCGACTGTAAAAAGTCCCGTGCCCATGTGAGTGCGGTCAATAGATTCTTTTGGGTTAGCCTTTCGGGCTCACTGTAGCACTACTATGTAAATTTAGTTAATATTAAATTTTCATACCACAAGTCTGTTAATAAGGAGACAAATTTTGTCGCTATTTGCAAAGATTTGTATGATGATTTTTTAAAACGGTAAGGAAATGAGGTCGTTTACAATTTTTTTACATGAATCATGTCTGGTACATTGGTACTGATTATTTTAGTGAAATTTGTATAACAGAGATTTCAAATATACTTGAATTTGGCTCTCACATCTTATGTTTTGCAAAGTAGAAGATTCTTTTCCGTTTGCTTTATAAGATGTGACTTTTTTTCACGCGACTACTATTCTTGTGTATAGTATATACTATGACATTTTGTATGTTCAACAATAATACTTAGAAAAAAAAATTACCCGAATTTAAATTCACATAATTTTTTGTCAAAATCAAAACTATATGTCACGGTCTTACCAAGAAATTTCATACTCCTACTAATTAACACCTAATTTCTGTCCTCCTTAGTCACTTGAAAACCAGGAGTCTTGTAAGTTTGTTAATACTATTACTTACTCTTGTTAAAAAAGATGAAAAGCAACATGTTGGATTATAAAAAAAGAAGAGCGAGAAAAAGTTACTTGTATCAATACAAAAAGTAAATTATTAACTCAGATGTAGCACCGCAGGTTGTCCTACACTACCTAAATAATTGAAAGAAAATAATGGTGTAGGGTTGTCCCTCTACTTCCCACCAAAAAGTAAAATACAAAATCAAAAACACCTAAAATCCAATCACAAAAATAAATCAGTCAAAATTTTCGAAAATAGACAAAATGGAATTGTTCCCTTTACATTCAATTTTAGGCTAACCCCTATATTCTTCCACGTGCACCCAAGTACATCATGCATTCATAATATATTTTTAAAATATGTAATTTATTAAATTGAAAGATGTATGAACCGTTTAATTATAATTAATATGGAATAACAATTGAACGGTTCAATGTAAACGAATTTCATCTTTCAATATAACAAATTATATATTTTTAAAGTGCACTATGAGTACACAGTGCCCCCAAATGCATAGGACACCACACCCCATTTTAACCTATATAACATTTCCCCAATACCAAATCTCATTCTTCCTAGCACTTCTCTCTCCTCTTTCTCTCACTACAAGCCCTATTTTCCAAAAAATTATTTCTCCACTCCATAAAATTTGCCCACAACAATACCAAATCCCATTCTTCTCTCTCCTTTCTCTCACTGCAAACCCTATTTCCCACTAAAAAAATGATTCAAGAGCTCTTTCGTGGAAACAACGTTGGCATAATCGGAGGAGATAACTCTCCCTCCGCCCCTCCTCCCGCCACCGCCACCGCCGCCGCACCGGAGAATCTCCGGTGCCCCCGTTGCGACTCCTCGAACACGAAATTCTGCTACTACAACAACTACAACCTCACCCAGCCCCGCCACTTCTGCAAAACCTGCCGCCGCTACTGGACCAAAGGCGGCGCCCTCCGCAACGTCCCCATCGGCGGCGGTTGCCGCAAAAACAAAACCACCACCGCCCCCTCCCCCGCCACAAAGTCCACCGCCTCCCCAAACTCAAAGCTCATCAAAACGACGTCGTTCGAGGCCCTTTCCTCAAACCCCATATTTTTTGCCTCATCTCAAAACTCCTCCCACTTTCTCTCCCTAATCAGACAAAACCCTATCAAGGAGGAATACTCTCCTGCTTCGCTCTTCACTCCCTCTCACGTGAGCTCGGATCCTTCCGTCGGCCGGGCCTTGGGCTTGGACCATTTTAACCCCGCCCGCTTACCAGGATACAGAAACCAAACGCTGACGTCATCGGGGGTGTACGGTGATCAGCAGAATTATCAAGAATTAGCGTATCAACGGCTGAGATCGTCCGCGAACTGTTACAGTGATCATGCACCGTTGATTGTTGGGAACGCGGGTTCGGGTATTCTTGAATCGTCTCCAGTTGGGGCAGGTGATCAGTTGGGGTTCTGGAATATTCCTGCCCTTTCTTGGAACGCTGATTCTGCATTTCCGTGATGATTTTAAGGGTCTGAATATTTGTTAGTAGTATTAATTTTAATATTTCAGCCTAATATAGTTTTCATGAGTTTAGAAAAGCTAGGGTTTGGTGTTTTTGGGTGGGGTATATGAATATGACTCTAGCATTATCATGTTTTTTTTTTTTTTTTGCTTTGGAGATCTTCAACTTTAGCTCGGTTTCATGTAATTGTGTGTTTGTATCATTTGAGATTGTGTGTGAGAATTAATTTAGGTATTTTAATTATATGTTTTATGTCCATTTTTTAGATGGAACTTACTATCTTCTCTCCTTATTATCTGGGATAAGTTTTGTATGCATCATTCACTTTGCACTTTCAAGACGTTTTTTAATCACGTAATCTTTGTTATATTAAAAAATTTAATTTGTTTATACTGAACTGTGCAACTATTTTTTCATATTAATAGTTACATGGTTCAGCGTAAATAATTTGTATCTTTCAATATAATAAATTATATTGTTTTAAAATCTTATTTATAAGTCTTGAGAATGTAACCCTGAACACATGAGACTCACTCTAATATTTGATCCCCTTGTTTAATTAATTCATACAAATTAATTTTATTATTAGTTGTGGTATAAAAAAATAAATTATATCCTTGTTTGTTTATATATATATATATATATATATATATAAGCATGATTAATAAGATATTGATTAGCATTTATTAGGGTTATTATTGGATTAAATTTATATTAGTACTAACAAAGTGACATAAATTAATAGAAAATAATTTTGTATCAAATTGGACAATTAATTAAGGATTGACGCCGTATATGCATGCTAATTAATGATCAGCAATAGTGCAAGTTTGATATGACTTTTGTCACATTTTCAAGAAGATTCACTCCCCACAAAGAAGATCTGGTGAATATCTTATTAGTAGAAGAATAATTAGTCACAATCTTCTTGAAAGACAACGAAAGTACAATTTTATATACGTTTTAAAATCCTTGGTTTAATTTTAAATCTTAATATTTTCTTGATTCACTCAAAGATGCTGTCTATTTCCAGCGGTTGTGGGTAAGTTGTGAGGCATGCGTGCTTGTGAACAAAAATGGAGATTCTTAACTTGTTTCTTTATTATTTATTGATATATAATAATAATAATAAATTGAAGAAGGGTATATGTATATCTGATAGAAAAATTAAATAAATAATTAATTTCAGATCTCTCTAAAAGTTCGGACTTTTAAATTTAGATGAGATAAAAAAATTTGATGTTCTCATGTCCTTGGGTTCTATTTCAGTTAAAAGTAATTTTTTTTATATTACATTTTTAAAAAAAATTCGGATTTTGGATGGGATGAATGTTTTTTAATATAGATGTTCTTTCATTTCCGAATTTGCTTGCGACAAGTCCAATAGATGAGGTGAAGCAGGCTTTTGGGAAGAGGTTCTTGAAATCTGCAATGTGATTCTTACAGTTGGAAGGATTCCATTCCACCTGCAAAACCAATAATAATAATCCCTATCTATGTGTCTTCGATAAGATATATATATTCTCTGACACAACTAAAAACACATACATGCATGTATATATGTATACACCATTTTAATAATAATCTCTGTGTGATAGAGATCATCATCATGATTTGATGATTATTAGGGGTGATTTACTGTATCATGTATTTGATCATTTTTAACCACTGCGAATTCGTTTTGGTACTATTTTTTGTAATAACTGTATATACGTTTGAACGTTCAAAATTAAATATAACGATAATAATAATAATAAAGAGACACATTTGTGTGAGACAATCTTACGATGCATGTTAGACGGAGTATAAATTGGGCATGACGCATTAACACTTTAAAAAAAGTATTTGTTGATTTGAGTTAGTTTGCGCCCCATTTCATTTATAAGAATATCTCATATGAGTTGTCAATGGTAAAAGATTTTAAACACAACCAGGATCATACAAAATCATGTCAATTGTCACACCAGGCTTCTAATAAACAAGAGGGTATATTTATGTGATGTTTTTCTTGTTAATTAGATTTAAAATAGAATGCAAATTTTTTGGTCGGAAAAAAAAATAGATTGCAAATTTATTTGAACGCCCGCTTCTTTTTACGTAGTGGTGTGCTAAAGAGAGAGAGGGAGACAGAGTGGGCCGCTGCAACATTTGCCCATTTCCAGAGATGGTTTGAAAAGGTATAGGCCCAATTGTTTGTTGAATTGGATTTATATATTTGGCCCAATCTCTGAGACTGAGTCGAGGTTGGGCTATTTGGAATTATTAAAGGGCTCAGGTTACTCACACTTATCATTTTAGTCAAGGGTGCAGAAGTCGGAAGTAGCTAGTCGCGTGAATTCTGGCCGTCTAGGCGGTTTTTTCATGATTGAGTGTTGATCTTTTAGAAAAATAAAAAAATAAAATAAAAATCGCCTAGATCCACCTAGGCCGCGCCTAGCAGCAAAAACGACTTTTTCCACTGATTTTGCCAAAATCGGGTCGGCCGGTGGCCACCTAACGCCTAGGCGGTTCCTAGGCCGATTTTTACATCCCTGCTTTTAGTAAATACACCATCTGGATTAATACATCTCTCGCATTATGAATGCACTTCCTGTGATTTCCTAAAAATATCCCAATATATGTCTTTCTTAGTCATGCATGCATCCTCTTATTCAGTTTAGAAAAAAACCTTGATACACCTTCATTTAAATTGTAAGGCGTGCGAGACAAGCATCGCCCCGCGTCTGCCGCCGCAATTTAAAATTAAAAAAAAATCAAATTATGTACATGAATTCGAAAATTTTTATCGAATTTACTATAAAAATTCAAAAAATATTTTTCAAGCAGTAGAATCAATATTTCACATTTAAACCGACGAAAAAACTTTTTGAAGTTAGTACAATAATTTGAAAATATTTTTCGAATAACATGAAAAATCTCGAAAAACATTTCCAATCAGATTGATCATTTTTTCACATGCAAAATTTTGGAAAAACTTTTCGAATTATGAATATGAATTCGAAAAAATTTCTTGAATCTACTACAAAAGTTCAAAAAATATTTTCGAATAGTAAAATTAATATTTCACGTGTAAATCAACAGAAATGGTAATTTTTATAGTTTATGTGTATTTTTTTTAAATGACAAAAAAGTGTATTTAGTATTTAATAAATATGTAGGTGCTAGTAACCTGACCCTTATTAAAGTTATTGGACAGGGTTGAGTTGTATTGTGGTGCAACTCAATTATTTGTACTTAGGATAGATCATAAGTGTCGGGCACAGAGTTGAATTGTGTTGTTTTTTTTCTTTTTTCTTTTTTTTTTCTTTTTTTTTTTTTTTGGCACGGAGTTGAATTGTATTGTGGCGCATGCAATTATTTATACTCAAATTATCATAGTACTTTATCCACAAAATTTATTTTATTTATAAGTAGACTTTATAATATTCTAAAATATCTTTTATTTTATCTATTTATTTTTAAATATTTGCCCAAAACATTTAGCACAATTTTTATGAATTGAGAGAATCTTAAATATAGAAACAAAAATATTTGCAAGTAAAAATCGAGATATAAACAGAAAAAACTGGGGCAACTTGAAAATAAGTGCACTTAAAAAATCCCACTGGTCACTTGTTTCGAATTGTGTAATAGAAACAATTTTTATTAAGAAAATGACTCATTAATCCCATATTTTGCAGATTTAAAATATATTATTACTATCAATAAATGAATAGATCGTGTAAAAACATTATATAATATGAAATTTATATGAGTGAGTCTACATGACCAAAGATCGTTGTGCACTCATAGTGCATTTTAAAAGCTCCAACTCAATTATGATTTAAATGTAAGTATAATCTAAATTTTAAGATGGAGCTCTTTCTCATGTATAAGATTGTCTCACTCATATCAAAATTACTTAGTTCAAGTGGTTAGAGCACTACTACCTAAGATCGATAGATCTTGAGTTCAAGGCATGCTTCCCCCCTTTAATGGGATTTAAAATGGGGGTTTTCCACCCTTTTTTGGTATTCTCCGCCCTCTATTGGTTTAGGTATTCTCGGCCCCTCTAAGGGTTTATTGTTGGGTATACTCCGTAAGCTCAAGATCTTGAAGAATGTGGATTGCCACTACAAAAAAGACGGGGTTTAACGACGGTTTTAGCAATGGCTTGCTAAAGCCGTCGCTACATAGGTAGCGATGATTTTAGCGACGATTTTTCAACCGTCGGGAAAATGAGGGTCGCTAACATTTAGCGATGATTATTTCAAATCTGTCACTAACTAGCGACGACTTATTATCGTCGCAACATAGCGACGGTTTTGGTGACGGGCATCTGGCTTCGGACCCGGGTCAGAAAAATCGTCGCAACACCGTCAACAAAGTAGCGACGGTTTAACGACGACAAAATTCATCTCTAGTAATGTCGGCGTATACCGTCGCTATTAGCGACCGTCATTGATAGTCACTATATCGTGAATTTTTGAGAAAAAAAATAGCTCACGGTGGTTCGAACCCGGGCCCGGGGGGGGCCCGAGTGGGCACCAAACCACCCGAGCCACGGACCATCTCGAACCCAATATGCATCTCATATATAAGCCACCAAACCTCCCAATTAAATGAGGGAGATTTTCGCTCCCAAGGGGGACCGAACACAGGACCTAGAGGTGCCTAAGCGGGGATAAATCCGCTGGGGCACTTGCTTTCTTACATTTTGTTAATGAAATTAATTCTATATGTCCTAAAAAATCTTTTTTTTTACAATATTTTTTTAAAATTCTTTATTTCCATTATCTTATTTATTAATTCAATCACATTTTTATATAATATTTTTTTTATATAAATTAAAATTATATTATATTAAAATTATATTTATTAAGTCGTTTTTTTAAGTAATACCTTTCTTTTAAACCTGTAATACTTTTATATTTAAAGTGTTAGTGTTAGTGTCCTAGATACGGTCTATTGTAAGGACATAATGCTAAGATAATATTCAGTATTGGTTTAATATTATTATTTATTTAATATTAAATGTATGACATTACACTTATTAGAATATTATGTTTGATTGTTTGCATTAGTTCTTATCTGTGTTCCCATGAGTCATTGATATCATTGAGTGTGTGAGAACTCAGATGACCTAAGCATGATTCTCAAATAACCCCGATCAAGGATCATCAAGAATAGGATATTGATGATGCAATTGAGATTGGTGTGTGATCTGCATCATACTCTTAGAGAGTGTAATAAGATCTCACTTACTACGAGATACTGAGTATCTCATGATGGATGCACAAATACCTTAGAGCGTATTGGTATACCCATCTGAGAAACCGTTTGATGTAGTTCCACTATATGTGTCTACGGGTGTCTCGGTTAGTGGGAGCGATGTGATACTCCTTTGACTTGAGGTCAATGCGCATGACATGTGTGGAGTGATGAACTTTGACCATGACCGACGCTTGCACCCTTCCATTGTAGATATGGTTTGGATTGAGTTCATCACGAAGTGCATGTGCATGGTAGTTGAGCCAAGAATATGATTCATTCCTCAAAGTGGATTTAGAGAGAATACTCATCTTCTCATCATAATTGGATCAAAGTCATTGGCCAATGCACGTCAACTTGGACTTTGTGGTCAAGTGTGACATAAGTGATCAATTAGTGATTGGAGATAATATGATTAAGTTATTTGAATAGACACTTCATCATGTTCAAGAATAATCGAGTATTCATGAATGAAATGAGGAAATTGTAATAGCTCATGTTTCACTTACAGGTAGTTGCACGTTTCTCGCAACGTACCTCATATATTGAGAATGTCTGATTTATTGTCTAAGGTTCAATTAAGACCATTAGTTTGAATAATCGCTCGATATATGAGAGTCTATGGGTCACACAACAAGTAGTTCCCTTTTACGGATTAAAGTTGGTTGATTAAATGTTAAATTTGATTTAATATTTAATTTATGGAGAATTAATTAATAATAAATTAATTTGGAATTAATTATTATTAATGCTTAATTGAATTAGATTTAATTAAATAGGATTCCCAATAATAATATATGGAATACTATTATAGGATTTAATATATATATAGAATCAATTCCGTAGAGATTTGATATACATGTGAATTAAATCCGTAGAGATTATATATTTGGAAAATAAATTTAAGAGATTTATTTTATAAGATTAGGGATTTTATTTCCTAATCAGGTTAGCTTAAGATTTAAGTTGGGCATCTATATATATATATGAGCTCTTGGGAATTCATAATACAAATGTACATATTTTCTCCATAAAATCTAGAGTTAGAATTTTTCCTAAGCAAATTAGCCCCCGGATTCAATTTGGCATATTTGTGCAAGTCCGTGAGCAGCGGGATTACGTGGATACCATAGTTGAGAAATCGATCTCAAATTACTCGTGGGAGGGTCATAGTCGCCACTAATAATAATTCACAATCATCATTTTTGGGAATTTATTCATATGAAACCATCTTTTGGCGTTCGTGGAGGAAATTTCTCCAAAAGAATTCATAAATAAATAAATCATGGAGGTCAATGTGACGTAATTTTATTATCGAGAATAAAATTTATCAATAAAACATACTTAGTAATTTTTTAAAGTGAGATTTTCTTTTAGACAATTCTAAATCATGAAAACACATTTAACAAATAAAAATCAAGACACAATTTAAAACAAGCATCAAGACAAAATAAATCACGTTGGACACATATATCCATTTGTCATGGTTTAATTCCAAATCTTGATCTTGAGAAATCGTCTTTTCCTTTTGCCTTCATCGTTTGTCTCGAAGGCTCCCAATTGAATAAAAAGAAATTCTTCAAAAAAAATGTCTTCGTTTTCGAAAGTTAGGACGACGTCAGAAAAAAAGTAGCTCAAGACCATAACATCTCTTAAAACTAAAATCTTGTCTTCAAAAAGACAGTGCACGTCTCCATTTACTTCATTTTGCTACTCTCGTAGCATCGCTTCAAAGATGTGATGAGGATCTCACTTCCACTAAGTCACGGGTTATTTTGAACCCGTGAAGCAAATATGATTAGTGGATCTCGTATCAACTACCCATGAATGAGAAGTATACGCTACTAAACAAACTTCAACAATTAGTGCTTGAGAATTATCTCTCTTTCCGGCCCTTTTGGGGTTGGAACAGGCAAACCTCCATTGTCCTCTTTCACTGCAGTTTAAGCACTTCCCCTTTGGATTTTTCCTTGACACCACCAGCATTCCTCATCTTACCATTGCCGTGGCAAAGGTTGAGTTTGATTGCTTATGGCTTTTGGTCCTCTTCTTCTTCTTGCCTTCCCTTGGCCTAGAAGATGAAGACGGACCATTTGCCATCAAAGCTTGAGTTTGGTGCCCCATCAACGTCTCTGTAGTGACCAAAGCTTGCAACAAATCAGCTAGCGAGGCCAAAGTGCTCAAAACCTTTGGGCAGAGAGTGGAGTACCAAATCGATATGGGTCTCCAGATCATAATCTGCACCCAGAACCTCAAGTTTGTTCAGATGGACCATCTATTTTGAGGGCGTAATCCCTTACAGGGTTGCCCTCCACCATTTTTAGAGACAACATCTCTCGCAAGGTGATCTGATGAGTCCCGCATTTTTTACTCGTCAGTTGGCTCATTTGGTTTTGGTGTGTCAAGAATCCACTTGTGCTTTTGTGCAATTAGGACAATCATAACTTTTTGTTTCCAAATAACATAGTTTCCTATACAATTCTATTCACTTTAAGTATATTAACAGTGGATTTAAAGGTTGCAACATGCTGAGCTGAAATATTGTGCAAACACAAAATCATCACATAATTCGATCACATTGTTCATATCAAAATCTCAAAACAATATGAACATGCATCAGCCGACATCTCAAAACAGTTTAAATAGGTCACGTGGGGTGAACTGTCTATTTAAACACATTCAAAGAAAAAGTTACAAACAAGAAAACGATTTACAAACCTATAATTCAAAATTAATAGTGGCTCTCCTTGACCAATATAAAATTACAGAACTTCGGGAAGTATATGCATATCAATTTTATACCTAAGTAATAACCATGATTAAATACGTAATTATTACTTCGCTTTATACGAGCCTCATTGGGAGGGTCATCGCCGCCTTAATAATAATTCACAATCATCCTTTTGAGAATTTATTCATGTGAAAACCATCTTTCGGCGTTAAAGTGGGGAAATTTCTCCAAAAGAATTCACAAATAAATAAATCATGGAGGTCAATGTGACGTAATTTTATTATCCAGAATAAAATTTGTCAATAAAACATACTCAGTAATTTTCAAAAGTGAGATTTTCTTTAGACAATTTTAAATCATGCAAACACATTTAACAAATAAAAATTGCACGAATTTAAAACAAGCATCAAGACAAAATAAATCACGTTGGGCACTTATATCCAACTTTCATGGTTTAATTCCAAATTTTGATCTTGAGAAATCGTCTTTTCCTTTTGCCTTCATCGTTCATCTCGAAAGGCTCCCACTGAATCCGCAACAATTCTTCAAAAAAAAAGTCCTCCGTTTCGGGTTAGGAGGATGTCCGGAAAACGAGTAGCTCAAGACCCGGAACGCAGTCGCATCGCGCTACCAGTTTCACGCCCGGTTCGGATCGGCGGCCATCGCCCGTCATGACAAGGCTAAGGCTGCATCGCTTGAGATAAGCCCGAAGTCAGGGATCCTAATCCCATCGGGCCTAATCCTCAACCTCAACCGCTGCGCCGTCGAATGGCAGCGTCTGCCGCCGCGCGCCTAACAGGGCCAGCGCCAGTAGCGTTCGCCTCGCCCGTGGGCGACCATCCGGGTGGTGTCGCTGATCGCTAGGCCCTTTCCAACTGCGTCTTTCCTTGACGACGTACGTCATATCCGCACGGGCGTCCGTCTTTAATTCTTCGTCTCCGTCTTCGTTTACAATCCGGTTATAATTTATTTACGAAAAATAAATAAACTTAGATCTAGACTAGTCTATTACATTGAACAAATCAAACAAATTCTAATCTACTCGTGGATTTTCTCACAAGGTAAAATGAATTCGAACGAATCGAATTAAAAAAACCACAATTTATTTGCATGTAAATAAGCACATTAAAATACCATGACAATTGGATATCTGCAAAACAGATCTAACAGTTCTACTATCCAATTTCAATTTTAATGAACAACAATTTAAATTACAGTTTAAAAGATCAGAGCCCGAACCAAGGCTCTGATACCAGTTGTTGGGATAACATATGCCAGGATCTATCGGGATGATCTCATAAACACAAATTTAAATTAACAATTATTACTAGCATGAATTTACCTAAGTGAATTCAAATAATAATTAATCCAACAACAACATGCAAATAGTATTTCACGTAAAAGATCCTAGCATGTGGAATTTCTAGGAGTTTACGTAAACGTACCCGTTGGAGAGACGATCTGAGACAGACATGATCAAGTATCTAGATACCCACCAAAAGTCATTCTCAAGTATTCCGAGTCCTCGTCCAATAACCCCGGTGGATGGTTCTCCAATGAACGATTTATAAAACAAAGAAAAATAAAAAATTGTTGCACCACCTTTGTGGATTTCTAATTTTTCCAACACATGGAACACTAGGGGATGAAAAAATTCATCCCCTTATTTATATAGGGGGGGAACGAAAATTTGAGGCTTAATTGGGGTTAGGAAAGATCTTTTCTTGATCTCCAAGAAATCTTGAATATATCTCATATATTCTTCTTTCCATGTGTATTTTTTCACAAAATCTCACACCCTTATTTAGCCTTGATTTTCGAAAATAATAGGGGATGTTTCAAGATTGGATCTTTCTTGAATTTATGAGATATTCTTGTATTCATATAATACATATCTTTTCCATAAAGATATTTCCAAGAAAATCAAGAAAATTCTTATTTCTATTATTTCTCTATATATTTCGAAAATCATCATTAAGGAAACCAAGTGGGTGATTTCTTGAATTTATGGGATAATCTTGTATTCCAAGAATACTTATCTTCTTTCCATAAAAACTTTTCAAGAAAATTCTTCTCCCTCTTTTTCCTCAAAATTTTCGAAAAAATAAGGAAAAATAATGCAACAATAATTTATTTTATTTTAAGCATCTTTTATTTATTGGACTATAATTTGGGCTACTTGAGGGGCCTTTAGAAGAATTAAGATGGATCTTCTAATGAGCTTCTGAATTCCAATATTGAGCCACAATATAATTCAGCCCATTAATATTAATTAATGTCACTATATAATTAATATTGCACTATCCAACTTTACCCATATTACGGTAATATGGCTCCCGGTTATTATTTTCCATGTTTAAAATTATTTAGTCCATTAATTAATTAAGCCACTGAAAAGCTTTATATTAATTAATATTTTTATCCTTGGAGTAAGGATAACCCAATTTTATTATCCATACCGAAAAATTAATTCAACTTGCAAGATTTGGTATGATAAAGGTTCTGGGCCCACCAAGGGGACCAATCAAGCAAGACATTGCAAGCACACGATTCTCTGTATTAATTTAGCAACTGTCATGCAATTAATATTATTGCCCAAGATATAGGGTATCGAAGTCTCAATGATTCTCTTCTCGTTTTATAACCAAAAGAATAACTACTAATCACACACGGTCCTTATTAAGTGACAGATTAAGAAATCAACAACCATCGAGGTCTAACTCTTCATCCCTTAAGTCGGTGCGAATGAGTTTATCCTCTCTGTCCGTCAAACAAGATCGAACGAGATATTTAGTGTAATCTCACAAGACAAAATAGTCAATCGAAGTCTTACACATCAACTTCTACCAATAGATTGTTAGGATCTATCTAAGTTGTGAAACACACACTTGTTTACAAGACAACATTAACGTGATCTTTTGTGATTTGGTATCACCGCGTTAACTCTGATGTAACGCGTGTCTTTAAGCGATTTCGCGATAAATATATATAACGTTCAATTATATTTAAAGAACAATGATAAATAATTTATTTTAGTAAATAAGTGTTTATCGTTGGTTATACAAAGGATCAAGGAAGAACGGAATCGGTAGTGAAGCGTTAGCGCAAGCCACTTCAAAGACCGAAAGACTTAAATTGTCAGTTTTTTTTTTTTTTTTAAGAGATGGAAGAACAAAGCCCAATAACTGGGCCTAAATCCTGGAAGAAATTAGAACGCAGGCTAGGTGCTAATTGGGCCTAATTAGAACAAAGCCCAATAAATAAAAAATGAAGCCTTAATAATTAATTCTCCTCTAATTCTGAATTCACGATAGAAGAAATCCCAAATTCACGATATCTTCTTCCCAAATATCGGAAGAAATCCCAAATTCACGACGTCTTCTTCCCAAATCTTGAAGAAATCTCAAAATTGTGCGGCGGCAGCACAAATCGCCAAGATTGCTCCAGGAATAAATAAATAAATAAATAAACGGATATACATACATAGGGGCAGCGACAGGGTTTCGGGCGGCGGGCGAGTAGGGCTTTTTTGGGCGAGCCTGCGTCGCTCGCAGGCAGCAGCGCGGCGGAGGAAGGTGGGTGTGGCAGCGCGGCGGAGGGGATGGGTGCGACAGCGCGGCGACAACGTAATTGAATCGCAGGCTAGGGTTATTTGAATTTTTTTTTCTTTTTCTCTCTCAAGTTCTCTTAGATTCGCGTAATGTATAATAAATTAGGTATATAAGTTGTTTTTTTTTAATTATAAATCCGTCTAGCGCTGGATGAACTCGGCCGACTTGGCGGCGCCTGGAGGGCACCGATTTTTGGACCGATTTTGCAAAAATCGCGGCAGACGACGGCTGCCTAGCGCTTAGGCGGCGCCTGGGGCGATTTTTTTTGCTTTCATGTATAACCCCAACAGTGGCCCGCGGCATTGCCCCATCGCGAATTCGTCTTCGAGACGTCTTCCCTATTTTTGTATCTATTCACAACGGTGCACCCCTCTATTCGGCTCGTTTTGCGGCAGTGCGTCACTGATTTGTCCCGATTTTGAGGTGCCGATGCTTGGGCATTTTTTAGGCTTAACCAGTGTGTCCATCTCGATGCATTTCAAGGTGGCACGCCACCGAAATTGAGACGAACAAGTGACGGCACGCCACCGACTCGATCGTCTTCCCCGTTGTCGCTATGGTTTCGAACCAGTTCGATTAAGGGGTCGCGGCTCCGCTCACGCCCTTTCCGCTTCGCTCTCATTCACGGCGAGTCGCTCGCACGCGATTCATGGCGGTGGCGACTCGCGTCTGTTCGATTGGTCGTGCTCATCGCGTCGCTTCGTCTGTTTCCGTCGCCCCTGTTCTTCGAACTTAATCTGGACTGTTTTTTGTTTTGGTTCTTGTTCGATTAATTGGGACTGATTAATTAGATTAATTTGTTGATGAAACAGATTAATCTGGAATTTGGGTGTTCGATTTTTCGGATTGGATCTGATTTGGAAAGGGTGATGATGTAGGAGGACTGTTTTGTAAATTCGATTTGAGACAGTATAAAATGCGATTTTAAAAATTCTTTTTGTTGCGATAATAAAATAAATTAAAATTTAATTTTGGGACTTTTATTAAGTTTAATTCTAAAATTAAATATTGGTTGGACCAAAAACGATTAATTGGATTAATTGTAATTTTAATAATCTTAAAATTGAGTTTTAAAATTGAACTTAAAATTCACTTTTAAAGGATTTATTAAAACCCACTGTTAACTTGTTTGCTCGTTTAAATTAGTTAACGTATTTTATAATCCGCATTATAATCTGTTTTGAGGGTAAAAGGCTACCAATATTTGGGACCGTATTAAATGCTTGGGTGACGGGGCCCCATATATTTGTTGTCCAGTATATATATCGGTGTTTAAGTAAGCGGCACCCAAAGAATTACTCAAATGTGACGTATATATCATGATGAATCTCGATTATTAATTAATAAATACGCTTTAAAACGTTCCCATTTAAAATATGATTTTTCATTAACTTGATAAGATGTCTTCCATCAAAGTTAAAAATAAACCAGGAGATTTCGTCCAATGAGTATTTAAGGCCCCTCGTCTTTTCTGGGATCCACATCTAACGTAACTTTTATATGGACATGTAATGTCGAAACGATGGTTATAAAACCAACTTAATTTTGTTTCATAGCCCTGGCTGGGAACAAAAGTTAAGGGGGACATCGGTCGAACTAGGTTCGACAAACTAGGAATGCGATTTTGCGATTGGTTTTGAGACCTCACAGGTTATCTTTATTGTAATGATCACCCTCGTTGGGATTACGATAGTAGTAATGTGGATCTGGTCATTATAATTTATATTTGATATAAATTCATACTTTTAGATAAAAGAATTATTAAGTATGTGAAAATAATGGAAGCGAAATAAATTTAAAGGTCATACTTATTTTGATTGTTGAATATTGATCATAGGAATTATGTGTTAAATTCGCTTTATTTTATTTCAGGATTGTTGAAATGAATAACTTGTCGTTGAAGCGTTTTGAAGCGAACAAAATGGTTTGGGCCAAACTTTTTCGACTAAGACAAAGCGTTCGTTTGGTCCTCTCGCGAAAAAAATTAGTACATGTTGACACGTCAATCAATCCTGCTACGGGAATTTAGATCGAAGAAGTGATCGTTTGACGCGCATCTCGGAAAAAGATCAAGATGATGCTTCTGCTCAAACAGGTTATCTTTCGACTCCCCAAATTGCAAAGGCAACATGAGAAGATGCTTCCTTCGAGATGATCAAGCATCGGAAGGATCTCTTTGATTCTCGAATCTCGATTTAAGATTTATGAAGTGATGAGAGATTTGTTGGGATCTTGAGCTATCTAATGGAGAAGGTTTCTCCTCATGTGTTGAAGATGATTCGATTGTCGAGAAACTTGGTCAAATGGGAATTGAGCTCAAGACCAATGTTGTTGTTTATGTCATTCTTGGTCAGCTTCGATTCCTATTCAAGTTTAAGTGGGTAAATTTAATATGAATAAGGCGAATCGACTATACCCGAAGCCGCATAACATCTTAAAGACCTTTGAGTCTTCCACCGCTCTTGGGAAAAATCAGGTGCTCATGGTAAGTGTTTCTCTTCTTCCAATGCAAAGAAAAGAAAAAAACGAAGGGAAAGGCAAAGAATAGACTCCAAGCCAATCTTCCTTAAGCCCAAAGGTGGAATTCAAAAGAAGGAGAGGGTGGACAAGGGCGTATGTCTCTCCAGCTGCCGAAAGGGCATTGGAAGAAAGGATCGCAAAAGTTCTAGAATTTGAAAAAGAAGACACAAGGTGTCTCGGCCTCTGGAATGTATGTTTGTTATTGAGATAAAAACATGTCACAAATGATCTTAGCTCTTTGGGTATTAGATACCTGTTGTGGCTCACACATTTGTACAAATGTTCAGGGTCTCAAGGATAGTATGGCAATTAGGCCGGGTGAAGTCGCTTTACACGTTGGGAATGGAGCAAGAGTTGTTGTTGAGCGTATACCCTCTAATTTTAGATTTGGGTGAATAATTGTTATTTTGTTCCTTCTATTACCCATAACATTATTTCTATTCGATGTTGGATATTGAAGGTTTTTCCTTCCATTTTGCAAACAATAATTGTTATTTTTAAGCTTAATGGTGATCGTATGGAAATGCTCCTTTTATCTAATGGATTATATTTGTTGCATTGTGGATATAATGTTCTTAATATACAAAATAAAAGACTCAAACTTAGTAATCATGAAAACCCGACTTACTTGTGGCATTGTAGACTTGGTCATGCAAATGAGAAAAGAATTGCAAGGTTGAGAAAGTTAGACTACTTAACCCCATTCGACTTTGAGTCGTATGGAAATTGCGAATTTAGTCTTAAGGGCAAAATGATCAACAAACCCTTTTCTAGGAAAGGGGTTCGTGCCAAAGAAGTTCTAGAGTTGATCCACAGTGACGTTTGTGGACCATTGCCCACTATAGCTAGGGATCACTTCGGTAATTTCATAACTTTTACTGATGACTTCTCTAGGTTTGTGTATGTGTATCTAATGAAATACAAATCCGAATCTTTTGAGAAATTCAAAGAGTATAAAACTGAAGTAGAGAACCGTCTTGGTAAGAGTATTAAGACTTCGATCAGATCGAGGAGGAGAATATCTTAGTCATGAATTCATTGATTATCTGAAGTTGCATGGAATCCAATCACAATGGACTCCTCCCAGCACACTCTAAATGAATGGAGTGTCCGAGAGGAGAAACCGAACCCTGTTAGACATGGTAAGGTCCATGATGAGTTTTTCCTTTCTCCCAACTTTCTTATGGGGATACGCACTCCAAACCTTAATCTACATTCTGAATATGATTCCATCCAAATCAGTTGAGCATACACCATACGAGTTATGGCATGGTAAGAAGCCAAATTTCTCTCACATAAGGACGTGGGGTTACCCCGTGTTTGTGAAGAAAATGCTCACTAATAAGTTGGAATCAAAAGGTGAAAAGGGTTACTTTGTGGGATATCCTAAGAAAACTAGAGGATATTATTTCTATCTCCCTGAGAAACAAACAGTGATTGTTTCTAGGCAGGCCAAATTCCTTGAAGAAGATTACGTCTTCAAAGAACAAGGTTGTAAGACGATAGAACTTGAAGAAATTCAAGAACCACAAATTAACAAGGAGACTGATGTCTTATCAAAGTAACATGACAAAGAATCAGTGGGAGCATTTAACAGCTCACATGGTGAAAGTTTATCACTAAGTGATCATCTTTCACCGGCCGATTGGGGAGCGTGATTTGAGATGTGTATTGAAGTGAGCAAACTAACTCCAAGTATTTGAATGAGAACATCATAGTTCAAACTCCCACCAAGAGGCATCCGTGGTGTTGCTCTTGAGGCCTCCCCGATCAACGATGAAATCCGCACCACAAAATTTTCACAATCGAGAATGTGCAGTCTGAACAACCACAACTCTGTAAGTCCACTAGGGTTCGTAATCCACCCACTAGATATTATGGTTTCCTCATGGAGGAACATTATGATGTGGAGATCCCGGATAAAGACGATCCTAGAACTTACACTGAAACAACATTAGATGTTGACTCAAAGAAGTGGCATGAAGCCATGAAATCGACTCGATGTACACCACCAATCAAGTACACCCAATCAAGTATGGGATTTGTTGTTAGACCCATATGTTGCAAATGGGTCTTCAAACGTACCCCGATGCAAATGGCAAAGTACAAACCTACAAGGCTTGGTTGGTGGTGAAAGGTTATAGTCAACGCGAAGGCATTGACTATGACGAGACTTTCTCACCAGTTGCTAAGATCAAGTCCATTCGAATTTTACTTGCGGTAGCAGCACACCTTGATTATGAGATTTGGCAGATGGACGTCAAAACAACTTTCCTCAATGACAACATTGATAAGGAAGTGTTTATGACTCAACCGGAGGGTTTTATATTAAAACCAAAATCTATTCTTGTGTGCAAGCTTAAACGATCCATTTATGGATTGAAGCAAGCTTCTAGGAGTTGGAATATCCGATTTGATGAGGTCATCCAAATCATTTGACTTCATCACAAAATTCGGAAGATCTCAGGTGTCTATCGGAAATGTAATGGGAAGAATATTGTCTTCATAGTCATGTATGTCGATGACATACTAATTATGGGAAACAATATCCCACTCATGCAGTCCATGAAAGAATGGTTGTCAAAGACCTTCATGATGAAGGATCTTGGTGAAGCCTGCTACATCTTAGGGATCAAGATCCATATGGATAGATCCAAGAAGATGTTGGGGATCATCATAGTCCTGTGTGTAGACAAGGTGTTGAAGCGATTTGTGAAGGAGAACTCTAAGAGAGGTTCTCTACCGGCATGTCATGGGATAAAGCTGTCTAAGAAGGATTGTCCTTCCACAGACGCTGATATTCAACACATGAAGGATATACCATATGCATCTGCAATTGGGTCCATCATGTATAAAGGGGATTGCACTAGGCGGATGTGGCCTTAATTTATAAGCACCAATGGTAGATACCATGAGAATCTGGGTGAACCTCACTAGATCGTTGTCAAGAACATTCTTAAGTACCTCAGACGTACTAAAGATTGCTTCGTCAGTCTTGGGAGGACAATCGAGCTAGTTGCCTTTGGTATCTTGTATGAAGTTTCAATTTTGTGTGATGATTACAAATCTCGGTCGAATATGTGTTCACTCTCAATGGTGGGGCTATTAGTTGGAATAGTTCCAAACAAGAAACTACCATGGACTCAACAACAAATCGAAGTACATTACATTCTTTGTGGAAGCCGCCAAAGAAGCTATCTGGATAAAACAATTCTTAAGTGAACTAGGGGTAGTTTAAAGTGTCAAGAGTCCAATAAAGTTGTATTGTGACAACCTTTGGCGATTTTCGTAGCTAAGGAACCGAGATCCAATAATAGAAACAAGCATGTACCGAGGTGTTATCACTTGATAAGAGAGATAATCGCTATAGGAGAGATAGAGTTAGAGTGTGTCCCCACGGAAGATAACCTAGCTGATCTTTTCACTAAAGCTTTGAGTGTTCATGTACACACTAGACATTTTGATGGTCTGGGGATTAGACATGTAGGTGATTGACTCTAGTTCAAGTGGGAGATTGTTAGTGTTAGTGTCCTAGAGACAATCTATTATAAGGACATAATGATAAGATAATATTCAGTATTGGTTTAATATTATTGTTTATTTAATATTAAATGTATGTCATTACGCTTATTAGAATATTATGTTTGATTGTTTGCACTTGTTCTTATCTGTGTTTCCATGAGTCATTGTTGTCATTGAGTGTGTGACAACTCAGATGACTTAAGCATGATTCTCAAATAGTCCCGATCAAGGATCATCAATAATGGGATATTGATGATGCAATTAAGATTGGTGTGCGGTCTGCATCATACTCTTAGAGAGTGTAGTAAGATCTCACTTACTACGAGATAATGGGTATCTCATGATGGATGCACAAATACCTTAGAGGGTATTGGTATACGCATCTGAAACCGTTTTATGTAGTTCCACTATAAGTGTCTACGGGTGTCTCGATTAGTGGGAGCGATGCGATGCTCCTTTCACTTAAGGTCAATGCGCACGACATGTGTGGAGTGATGAACTTTGACCATGACCGATGCTTGCACCCTTCCATGGGTAGATATGGCTTGGATTGAGTTCATCACGAAGTCGTAATGCGTGGTAGTTGAGCCAAGAATATGATTCATTCCTCAAAGTGGATTTAGAGAGAATACTCATCTTCTCATCATAATTGGATCAAAGTCATTTGGTCAACGACGTCAACTTAGACTTTTTGGCCAAGTGTGACATAAGTGATCAATTAGTGATTGGAGATAATATGATTAAGTTATTTGAATAGACACTTCATCATGTTCAAGACTAATCGAGTATTGGCGAATGAAATGAGGAAATTGTAATAGCTCATGTTTAGATTCACGGTAGTTGCACGTTTCTGCAAGCGTACCTCATCTTTTTGAGAATGTTTGATTTATTGTCCGGGGTTCAATTAAGACCATTAGTTTGACTAAATTTTCGATATCTGAGGGCCTATGGGCACACAACAAAGTAGTTCCATTTTACGGATTAAAATTGGTTGATTAAATGTTAAATTGAATTTAATATTTAATTTATGGAGAATTAATTAATAATAGATTAATTTAGAATTAATTATTATTAATGTTTAATTGACTTTGGATTTAATTAAATAGGATTCCCAATAATAATATATGGAATATTATTATAGAATTTAATATATATGGAATCAATTCCGTAGAGATTTGGCATACATGGGAATTAAATTCTTAGAGATTATATATGTGGGAAATAAATCTAAGAGATTTATTTTATAAGATTAGAGATTTTATTTCCTAATCAGGTTAGCTTAAGATTTAATTTGGACCTCTCCTATATATATGACCTCTTGGGAATTCATAATCTGATGTTCATATTTTCTCCATAAAATCTAGAGTTAGAATTGTCCTAACAAATTCGTCTCGCCGTGATTCAACGTTGGCAAATCTGTGCAAGTCCGTGAACGGGGATTACGTGGATACCATAGTTGAGAAATCTGCTCTTGAATTACTGTAAGATTTCTTGTTATGTTTATTCGTAATCGTTTATGCAATTATATGTTCGTTGTTAGTGAACTGTTTAATTTCGCTGAACATGTATTACGTGTTTACGTGCCTCTATAATCCAACATAAAGAAGTAATACTTTTCATTTAAACAAGTATTATTTTTCATTTAAACACGTAATACTTTTCCATTTAAACAAGTTATACTTTTCCATCTAAACAAGTAATACTTTTCATTTAAACAAGTAATACTTTTCATATAAACAAGTTATATTTTACTTTTAAACAAGTAATACTTTTCCATCTAAACAAGTTACACTTTTCTATTTAAACAAGTTATACTTTTCATTTAAACAAGTAATACTTTTCTTTAAACAAGTAATACTTTTCTATCTAAACAAGTTATACTTTTCTATTTAAACAAGTAATACTTTTCTATCTAAACAAGTTATACTTTTCTATTTAAACAAGTAATACTTTTCCATTTAAACAAGTTATACTTTACTTTTAAATAAGTAATATTTTTCTATTTAAATAAGTAATACTTTTTCATCTAAACAAGTAATACTTTTCTATATAAACAAGTAATACTTTTAAGTGCAAACAAGATATACTAGTGATAAAACAAAAATAAAAAGCGATATAAACATTATACATACATAAAAGTAAATTGTTTCAATACATAATTTAAAAAAAAACCGAGTCTCATGATCTTGAATAAAAAAAGAATAGAGTTTCAAGAAATCACCCCCGAGGTAAAAATCATCATGTAAATCATCAACCACATCATCCCTCAGATTAGTAGTAAAAGTATCAAACATATAAGAAGCATCGAAAATATTATTACCACCGCCGTCCTCCTCCACCGACACCCCCACGGTCGGTCCGCTTTAATAGCTGCTCTCTTTCTGCTTTGTCATCGCACTTACTTTGCCACCGCTTACTACCGCTACCATCGCCGCCGGCCACCACCACCACCACCACTACTACTACGACCAACGACCAAGCCACCACCGCTTCCGCTGCTACCACCGCCGCGCCTGGCGAAAGTCGCCCGTCCTCATCATTGGAAAGGTCACGAGGAAATAAGCGGGTTGGACACCCATTCGACTAGCCGATCCTTTCGGCAATCTGTTGCCACTTTGTATTTTTTTCTTCTTCGAGCTCGGCCTTGAGCCCCTCCTAATCTCCTCGGTCGTATGGTGAGGAGGTGGCTGCGATCTTGAAATGAGGTCGAGAGACGCAGTAGGGTTGTGTCTCGCGTGATCGAGGCGTCGGACAACCCTACCGCACTCCGAGTACCCGTTATGCGGTGACGCCCCTCCTCTGTTAATGTTAGTGTCCTAGAGACAATCCTATTGTGAGGACATAATACTAAGATAATATTGGTTTTGGTTTTAATATTATTATTTATTTAATATTAAATGTATGTCATTACACTTGTTGTTTGCATTTATTCTTATTTGTGTTCCATGAATCATTGTTGTCGAGAATGTGAGAACTCAAATGACTTAAGCATGATTCTCAAAAGGTTCGTCAAGGATCATCAAGAATGGGATATTGATGATGCAATTGAGATTGGTGTGCGATTTGTATCATACTCTTAGAGAGTGTAGTAAGATCTCACTTACTACGAGATACTGGGTATCTCATGATGGATGCACAAATACCTTAAAGGGCATTGGTATACCCATCCAGAAACTATTTCATGTAATTCCACAATATGTGTCTCTACGAATTGTCTCGTTTAGTGGGGGCGATGATACTCTCCTTTGACTTGAGGTCAATATGCCGACATGTGTGGAAGCGATGAAATTTGACCATATGAAGCCTTTTGCACCCTTCCATGGGTAGATATGACTTGGATTGGGTTCATCGCGAAAATGTGTGCGTGGTAGTTGAACGATAATAGGATTCATTCTTCAATGTGGATTTAGAGAGAATACTCATCTTCTCATCATAATTGGATCTAAGTCATCGGCCCGATGCCATGACTTGGACTTTGTGGGCAAGTGTGACATAAGTGATCAATTAGTTATTAGAGATATTATGATTTAAGTTATTTAAGACACTTCATCATGTTCAAGACTTAATCGGTATTCGCGAATGAAGGAAGATATCACAATAGGCCACATGTTACGGGAGTTGCGAATTCCTCATAGCGTATCTCGTATATTGAGATATCGATTTATTCTCTAAGGTTCAATTAAGACCAGATTAGTTTGACTAATCGCTCGATATACGAGGGCCTATGAGTCACACAACAAGTAACAATTGTTTTTCTTGATTATAGTTGGTTGATTAAATATTATATTAGATATTACTATTTAATTTATGGAGAATATAATAATAATTATATTTAGAATTAGTTATTATTATTATTTAATTAAATAGGATTCCCAATAATAATATATGGAATATTATTGTAGAAAAATATATATATGAAAATCATATCTATGGGATTTAATTAAAGACATACTTGGATCTTTTTCCTAATTGGAAATTGCAGGATTTAAGCCAAGTCTTTCCTATACATATGAATCATTGGGATCGAGAAAAAAATATAAGAAACTTATTTTCTCCATAAAATCTCTAGTTAGAATTTTCCTAGCAAATTCATCTGTGGATTCAACCTTTAGCGAATCGGTCTTGAATTGGTGAGCGAGTGTTACCCGGATACCATAGTAGAGAAACGTGTGTAAGGTTTGGCTGTAAGGATTCTATTTATGTTTATCCGTATTTCAATTATGCAATTATCGTTCGTTGTTGGTGAATTGTTTGATTCCTTCCAGCATGTTTTACGTGTTTACGTGCTATAAATTCAACATCCTCCAAATAGATATAGTGAGTCAATTTGGAGGTGGTGGATTTGAACTTGAAGTTCACCCGAAATGGGCGGGGTGGCGGCTTACCCTTTCTACGCACCGTTCTCTATAAATATTAAATATTATTAATTTAAGGTGTAATAAGTCTTAAATCTGACATTATATAATTACTTACGATGTGCGTGGGTCGTGTAGTTGTATGTGGAGGTCTATGTCTCCTCATCGTAGGGGTGGCTGAGTGCTAACGTCTCAAGGGGGTCTAAGAGGCGTCCATTTGTAGTTCCTGTTTACAAATAAAAATATTAATATTAGTTATGAACTTATTGTATAATTAAATAAATTATATTACTTACTTCCGCCATGCGGTGCTCGAAATCGGATAGGGATCCGGCCTTGTGCACAATAGCGCCCCATTCCCTCCTTCTTTGGCTCAACAATTTTGGCGATTCTTCCGCCACATCTCTTAGTATCGGGATTGCTCCCAAAGCGCCAATCGACTCGGACGTCGGGTCCATCTCCCGGGTCATATCCAGGCCTTCATCCTTCCACCCGGCATGCCACCTATAAAGCAAGTCCTTGTATCGAGCTTGGGCAAGCTTACAGAACGGCTTGTAGAAATCGACACGTGATCCTCCCTCCTCTTCCAAATGCGTTTACGCATTTCATTAACACAAACTTTATTTAATTTATATTTAATATATATTAAATTAAAATAAATGTCGATTATTGGCGCATTACCCTAAACTCGTCAAGTAGAGTTGGCATTGTTGTTCGAACCGCCTCTCTCCCTTGGGCCCCTTATAGCAATTCCAACTCTCAAGAAGGAGTTGGTGGCTAAACTGAAACCTCGTGACCGGGTATGATGCTGAAACATTAAAAAATTAATAAGTATAATTGAATAATTAATTGTATAACTAAACAAATTAGTTAGTAAAAGTCATAACTTACCTTCATGGTCTCAGATCGATCGCCAATCGAGCAATGGGAGCTGAGCCACAATAAACAGAGATCGAGCTGAACCTGCACCCACCCACCCACCCATGACTGGTCCAGCTCATATATCGAGCGATTAGTCAAACTATTGGTCTTAATTGAACCCTAGACAATAAATGAGACATTCTCAATATATGAGGTACGTTGCGGCGAAACAACTACTAGAATCGAAACATGGGCTATTACGATTTCCTCCTTTTTCATTCGCGAATACTCGATTAAGTCTTGAACATGATGAAGTGTCTATTCAAATAACTTAATCATGTTATCTCCAATCACTAATTGATCATGTATGTCACACTTAGCCACAAAGTGTAAGTTGATGTGCATCGTAATGAAGTTTGATCGATTATGATGAGAAGATGATATTCTCTCTAAATCCACTTTGAGAAATGAATCATATTTCGCTCAACTACCACGCATACGCACTTCGTGATGAACCAAATCCAAGTCGTATCTACTCATGGAAGGGTGCAAGTGTTGGTCATGGTCAAAGTTCATCATCCCACATGTCGATGCGTATTCACCTCAGTCGAGTATCGTGATCGCTCCCACTAATCGAGACACCCGGAGACACATATAGTGGAAATACATCAAACGGTTTCTCCGGATAGGTATACCAATACCCTCTAAGGTATTTGTGCATCCATCATGAGATATCTAGTATCTCGTAGTAAGTGAGATCTTACTACATTCTCTAAGAGTATGATGTAGATCGCACATCAATCTCCATCAGATCATCAATATCCCATTCTTGATGATCCTTGATCGGCTATTTGAGAATCATGCTTAAGTCATCTCGAAGTTCTCACAACCTCAATGATGTTAATGATCGAACACTTGCATGAATAAATGCAAATAATCAAACATAATATTCAAACAAGTGTGTTTGTCATACATTAATATTAAATGAACTATAATATTAAATCAAAACCGAATATCATCGAGTATTATGTCCTTTCAATAGATTGTGTCTAGGACACTAACACTAACACCAACAATCTAACAATTCTAACATATCTCCCCTATCCCAATCCCAATGGTGGAGTTCTTTTGTGTCTAGAAGTTTAAGAAAAAGTGATAAAAGTATTGAGGTAGAAAGAGTTGTTTATTAGTATTTTATATGATAAAAGTGATAAAAGTTGATGGGTAGTTGGGGTAAAAAAAAAAGAGTTATTTA